>JANZLC010070533.1:0-13022 GCA_026413385.1 Erythroxylum gracilipes
TGAGATTACGATATGTCATATAGGTGTGTGTTTGAGATTCTAAATAAGATAAATGTCAGTGTGATATTTGGTTTTGAATTTACTGTATTGGGTGGCATCCACATATCCTCTCAGGGGGTATTTGGGTGTTACATTAATTGTTGGAAATTGTTAGAAATGGAAATAGAATTATGAATGTTTTGTGATTATTGGAAATGGAAATTATTAAAAGTTGTTGAAAATGGAAATTGTTTTATAAATGTTTTATGATTGCTGGAAATAGAAATTGTTTTATGAATGTTTTGTGATTAATGAAAATGAGAATTGTTGAAAATTATTCGAATTGGAAATGGAAATTGTTGAAAATTGTTGGAAATGGAAATAAAATTATTAATGTTTTGTGATTATTGGAAATGAAAATTGTTGAAAATTGTTAGAAATGGAAATGAAAATTGTTGGAAATTGAAATAGAATTATGAATGTTTTGTGATTGTTGGAAATGGAAATTGTTAAAAATTGTTGGAAATGGAAATTGTTTTATGAATGTTTTGTGATTAATGGAAATGGAAATTGTTTATGTATGTTTTTGTGATTGTTGGAAATGAAAATTATTGAAAATTGTTAGAAATGGAAATGGAAATTGTTGGAAATGGAAATGGAATTATGAATATTTTGTGATTATTGAAAATGGAAATTATTTTATGAATGTTTTGTGATTAATGGAAATGGAAATTGTTTATATATGTTTTGTGATTGTTGAAAATGAAAATTGTTGGAAATGGAAATGGAAATGGAAATGGAAATTGTTGAAAATTGTTAGAAATGGCAATGAAATTATGAATGTTTTGTGATTATTGAAAATGAAAATTGTTAAAAATTGTTGAAAATGAAAATTGTTGATGTATGTTTTGTGTAATTATATATGTTGAATGTTTTGAATTGTTAGCTTTTGACTTATAGTGAATTGTGTATAATGTAATCATACAAAATGAGTTATATTATATAAAATGGATATGCATATTGCGTGCTGAAATTATGTATTATTTATTTTGATATATGCATTCATATATTTTTACAGATAAATGGAAGAAAGTTCAAGTACTCCTAATCAATCCACTTCTAGAAGATACATTGATCCAACTTGGGCTTATGCTGCATTGGTTCCCGATATGAGGAACCATATTATTTGCTTGTTTTGTGACAAGTATTTGAAAGGTGGAGGAATCACCCAATTAAAAAACACATTTAGCTGGGTTAAAGGAGATGTGGAACCCTATAAAAAAGTAAATCATGATGTGAAATGGTAAATGAAAACATTGTTTGATGAATATCGATATGAGAAAGATAGAAGGGAAATGTTGAATTTTGAAATTGGTAGTGGAAGTTTGTTTTTTAGTTTCAGTGGCAATTTTGGAAATGTTGAAGGTAGAAGTGGTAGAGGTGGTAGTAATATTGGTAGTGTTCCATCTCAGGCTCAAGAAGAAGTACCTGAACCTGATGTGAGGAAGAGAAGAAGGCAGGTGACTAGTTTCCTTGCATCACGAACAACTCCTATAGCCCAACCTTCAATTCGTAGTGCAATAAAATCAAGGGATGCGGTTCACAATGTCGATATGATAGTAGCTAGATGGTGATATGATACAGGTTCATCATTCAACGCTTTTTAGTCTTATTATTATCAACCTATGATGGATGCAATAGCCTTTTATGGTCTAGGATACAAAGGTCCTTCGATTGATAACTTAAGAGGTAAACTTTTGAGTTGTGTTGTTTATGAAATTAGAAGTTATTTGGCTGAAAGAAGAGTAAATTGGGATACTTATGGATGTTCAATCATGTGTGATAGTTGGACAAATATGAGACAAGAGCCTATTATAAATATTATGGATTATTCTACAAATGGCTTTATGTTTTTGAAATCTATTGATGCATCTGGCCTTATTGGAAATACTGAGACTTTGTTTGCGATATTTGATAAAGTTGTGAATGATGTAGGGCCGGAAAACATTGTTCAGTTTATTACTGACAATGATTCCGCTTATAAAGTGGCAGGAAAAAGTTTGCATAATACGTATAATTCATTTTTTTGGACTCCTTGTGTTGCACATTGCATTGACCTAATGCTGGATAATATAAGGGATCTTAAGTATTTTCCTGTTATTGATGAGACTATGCAGAAAGCTAAAAAGGTGACAAATTTCATTTATAATCGTGCATGGGTATTGAATTTGATGAGAAAGAAATTTAAAAATGGTAGGAATTTGTGTCATCCTATTATGACAAAATTTGCAACAAATTTCTTATCACTTCAGTCTTTTGTTTTGATGAAGAAAGAGTTAAGACAAATATTTACAAGTGATAAGTGGATTGCATCTCAACATGCTAGGTCTAATACTAGAGTGGAGGTTTGTAATATTATACTGGACGATAGAGAATTTTGGTCTCAATGTCAAATTGTTATCCGAGTTTATGAGCATTTAGTGAAGGTGCTTTGCTTGGCTGATAGTGAAGAAAAGCCAACAATGGGTTATATTTTTGATGCCATGTAGAGAGTGACGGAAGTAATCAAGGCCAATCTGAAACATAGGACTTCTTTATACATACCATATCTTTCAATCATTAATGGGAGAAGGGAAAGACAACTTTCTTCTCCATTGTTTACAGCTGGGGCATTTTTGAATCCCAGTGTCTATTTTAGACTGGATCTTACTAAGGAAGCTGAAGTTAATAGAGGAATGCTTTTAAATATTACAACAATTGTTAGCATTGAAGCGATGCAAGATCTTTTAAGCTCACAAATGGAGCTTTACAAGTTGTCTTATGAGGATTTTGGAATGCCGATTGCTATTCGACAAAGAGGAAAACTTTCTTCAGGTATTAGTTATTTTCTTTTCCTTATTTGTTGAAAATTAATTATCACTATATTTTGTGTATAACACTACTTTTGTTATCTTATGACTTACAGTTTATTGGTTGGATTAATTTGGAAATGGTGTTCTAGAATTGGAAAGGTTTGCAATTCAGATTTTAAGTCAATGTGTGAGTACAACAAGCTATGAACGAAACTGAAACACATTTGAATTTATCCACTCAAAGAAAATGAATAGATTGGAACTTAAGAGGTTGAATGACTTGGTTTTTGTTCATTACAATTTAAAGCTTCGGCAAAGGTATGTTATTTTCATTATTAATTTTGATATAATTTCTTATAATTTTTTAATAATTAAATTTAATTGTAACTAGGAGTCTTAATATCATAAGTAGTTCAATTGATCTAATTTCCATTGATAATATTGATCTTTTGGTGGATTGGGTTTCTGAAGAACTGAATTTGGTAGATGTGAATGACTTGGAAGATAATCTTGAATAGGAAAGCATTGACATGCCATTTAGTACATTAAATTTGAATGATGAAGCTCCTCTCAATAATGAGGATTAGGTACCAAATGATAACTAGGGTTAGTACAGTTATAGTGGGTATCCTCCCGTTGATGATTGAATTTCGTTCCAGGTTTTTATTTTTCCTCTTCTTTTAATTTTACTTATATTTAATGTTTATGTTAAATTTTATATATGTAATATAACTGTAAATGTTTTTGTTTCAGGTTTAACTTCTACTTGTTTGTGTTCTTTGTCATGACATGAACTCTTTTTGTAAATTGTTTAAAGATATTTATTGTTCTTTTTATTGGATGTTTTGATGCAATTATTATTTATTAAAATGATGAAATTATATTATTGTAATATTTTAAATACTTTGTATTATTCTTAATTTTATATTTGTATGATGATGATTGTCTTTTTTCAAATTAATTGTGGTTTTTATTAATATGTGAAATATTTAAAAATTATTGTTATTTCATATTAATTATGATTTTTGGAAACATGGTTGATGTAAACATGTAAAGTATACAGTACAACTGTACAATATATCAATGAACTATTTTGCAAATTTTAAAAAATTTCATGGACTATTTTATAAAATTTTAAAAATACCCGAAATGGTACCTAATATTGACCGGTACTAGTACAGTACCGTACCAAAACTTAATCCGGTACTGTATTCGCAACTTTGGTTCGGAAAAATTATGGTGCATAAAATAGTCTTAATTATGGAATTAATCAACAACATTGCAAAGCTCGTGGGGGTGTTTTCGTATTTGGTGGAGTAGGTGAAAAGACTGTACCAGGTGATTATTAATATTATGAATAATAAAAAATAATTTTTATTTTTATAATTTTTTATTTTTAATAATGATGATTATTAAAGATCATCAAATTATGCAGTTGATCCTTTAGTTAAACAAGTTGCAGTTAAGTAATTTCTGACATTCAGCCTCCAATAGAAAAATAAATTGTTCTGAGCAACAGCTAATTGAGACTATCAAGGTCTTACAATCTGTAACAGAAGATGAAGATAAAGTATGTATCCAAAGCAATTATTGGATTTAAAAGGTTACTGATATACTTCATTATGTAATCAAAAGTTGGAAGCCAACCGTATCCAATCAGTATTTATCCCTTATGCTCTGCGTTTAAGAAATTGCTAGCTGGTATGGTCTAATGTTTTGGTTCTGCGGCCAGTGGCCTACCGCAACCCATGACCTAGCATTAGATTCTGCAGAGAAGACAAAAACATTGGCACCATGTTTAAATGAAGTCCTTTCTCTTCCTACGTAAGTTCATTTCCTTTTCCCATGTAGCCACCAAGAGTTTCAGGTCTCTTTGCTGCATAATTCTCTGCATTCACGACTTCTGTGCTTGAAGGTGTGTGTTTCTGTGACAGTTCTTTATCTAATGGCACCTGAAAGCAGTGATGCCTTGCAACTTACTGTTATACAGGAAAAACCAACTCTTGTTCCTCCTGCAGAAGACACAGAAAAGGGTCATTACTTCCTCTCAAACCTTGACCAAAACATTGCAGTGATAGTATGAACAATTTACTGCTGCAAGTCTGATGAGAAAGTAAATGGTGCTGTTGAAATTATTAAGAATGCCTTGTCGCAAGTTCTTGTTAATTACTACCCATTTGCAGCTCGATTAACGGTTAGCTCAGAAGGGAAGCTTATAGTGGATTGCACTGGAGATGGAGCAGTGTTTGTGGAAGTTGAAGCCAACTGTACAGTAGATAAGTTAGGAGACTTATCAAAGCCTGATCCTGACACACTTGGAAAGTTGGTTTATGACATCCCTGGTGCTCAGAACATATTACAGATTCCTCCTTTGGTTGCTCAGGTTTATGAATTTTGTGACACTATTCTTCTTAAATGTATTCAGGGTGATGACTTGGGCTATACACTTCTATGCTTCTTAAATATATTCATTGAAAAATCGAAGGGGGTTAATTGTTTTGCAAACTTTCCGTAAACTTCTTTGGAGCCAATAAAATACAACAAGCAAATCTAAACACTCTCTATTAAATTTCCAGCATTATCCCATGATATCGAAGCAAGCTTGGATTATAAAGGGTCAAGTATAAACACAAAAACATAGTGAAAGAAAAACAAGAAATTGCCCAGATTTACAGTTAGTTACTGTTGAAGAAGTAACTGCAGGAAATGATCTGCAGTTAGTTACTACTGAGGAAGTAATTGCACGAACTGAAGAACTTTCAGTTACTTCGGATGATGAATCACCCAAACACTAGAAGCTGATTTGAATTGAGATTCTTCATCTCAAATCCGAAGAAATCATTCAGTAGAAAACGTCATTGGAGATGTCAGCGAAAAAAGAAAAATAAGAGAAAGAAAAAAGGTTGATTATCGAGAACTTGCAGGCTACTTATGTTACACATCTTCATTCGAGTCAAAGAAAAAGACCAGGTTTGAGATTCTTCGAGGGGCACAGGGACAGTGTGCTTTACATTTTTGAAGTTTTTTTTGTGTTGTCAAAAAGAAAACGATAAAAAAGGAAAGATTTTTTTAGTTCTTTAGTTTTATGTTGCTATTGTCGTCCCATCTTTTTAGTAGTTTGCATTATGACTTCTATTTGGCTCTACCGAAGACTTCTTAGCTCTTTCATCGGTGTGGATCTCTCTCGGGTATCTCTCTATCTTTCGAGCATATCTCCCAGTGTTTTGAATGGTGGTAATTTGTCTTCTTGCTTATGATTCTTCTGCTGTATCTATTGTTGATTATTATAATTATACGTTTTGATATGGTTTTGTCCCAAGGGGGAGACATCAGATTGTTTGTGGTGAATGTTCCATTCAGAGGGAGATTTAAGATATATATGTGACTATTTGTTGTACTTTTTGGCATCTTTTTGTCTCAATGAGGAGAAATTTGGATGATTAGATATTTGTGGTGTTCTTTGGAACTTGATATTTTATTAAGAGGGAGTATTTGTCAAATAGATTGTGCATTTGATTTATATGTCCAATTATGTTACTTAGGGGGAGTTTCATATTTGTGACAAACAATGCCAAAAAATAGGAGATTGTTAAGATATATGGTATATATCTTATTATTAAATTTTGGCATTTTTGGATAATTGGACCTAGCAAATAATTCAGTTTCACATCCAAATTGATTGAATTTAAATTGGGTAGGGCTGGCTTGTTGGATTTTTGGATAATGGTTCAGTTGTGATAAAATTCTATTTTAAGTGGGACTCTTGGTTGAAGTGGGACTCTTAATATTTGAAGGATTGTTCACATCTCGTATCTACTGTTGATGTCTATCTCTAACGTAAGTGTGCCGTGATAGAGTTAAAGTTAATTTCTAATGTAAGTGAGTGACAACAGAAGAGTGGTGTGTGTGTGGCACTTGGAGGGACGTGCGTACATTAAATCTGTAGTGGGTGTTAAGTAAAGATGGTGTGCGTGCATTAAATGTGCAGGTGAGTGTGTGGCTTTTAAAGATGCGTGTGTGAGATGGACTTAGAGAGAGTTTGTAGTTTAATCAAATAGTGAGTGTGTTTTGAGTATGCATCCGTGAAGATTGCACACAGACGTGATAGGTTGGGTGATAAAAGCTACGCAGAAAAGAAACCAAGGTGCAACGCGTCAATGATTATTAGAGTTAAGTTGATTTGTGAGCCATGGTGAAATTAATTTGTGAGCAAGGATTGGTTTGCATATGTTTTGATGTCACAAGTGTTTTTCTTATTGTGAGTGAACTAAAGTGACTCTGCGTATTGTTGATGAGCCGTGGCAGTGCTGATTTATTTTATGAAGAAAGAATCGGCTATGGTGAAGAGTTTCAGCTGGATTATTTCGAGAAGATAAATCTATAGGGAATTTCTTTCTTTTGTCTCAAGTATTTTATTACTCAGTTCTTAGTTGATTAATACTTGAGCTATTCTTTTTTATTATTTTCTTGAGTGTTGAGATGTTCGTTTAATCACTTGAGTGATTTAGTTACTGTTCTTGTTTCAAAAGAGTGTTGAGAAAAATCCTCTGTTGAGGTTAGTACGAGACGATCATACTATTGGGTGTGAAATTTTTTCACGGGAAGTGAGGTTGAGAGATAGTGACAAGGGTTGAGTGGTGTCGTTCAGTAAAGCCTTGGGTAAAACTATTGTACTTCGGTGAAAGTGATTAAGCTAGGTGAGGGCCCCACAGATGTAGGCAAGGTGTGCCGAACGGCGTTACCAAATTTCTGGTATTTTTATTATTTCGGTTTTGTCTTCTTTGAAACAACATCTGTAGTAACTGATAACATCTTGGCCTTATATGTCCAATGACTCCACAAAAATAACATATGGGTATAAATCTTTGATTCTTTCTCGATGTTTCTTCTTCTCGGACAGATTTGGATATGTCATCTTTCTTCTCATTCACTTTAGAGCATTCACCCTTATAGCCAACGCCTTGGAGATCTCCTTTAACTTTACCAATTTTTAACAACTTTTCTAGCTTTTCGGTACCTCCATTTAATATTCTCAATCCCTTTTCGGTACTTACTAATTTCATTCTAGCTTTACCAAGCTCATCCGACGTCAACATCAGCTTCTTTTCTAACTCTTGTATGGTGTTCTTCATGGAAAGATTCTCTTCCTTCAATCTTTTATTCTTTCTACGCGTTTTCGCCCATTTTTCATACATAGCTTTGTAATCCTCGTAAATATTCCCTTTTTTATCATCTAGGCCATTACCGTTGCTGTCATAATCTAATATTGGATCTTGAGCTGGACTATTTTCGAAATTTTCCGATTTTCCCTCTTTTCAACCTTCAGTTACTTCCTTTTCAGTTACTGTTAAGTAAGTAACTGAACTTTTGCTATGTAAGGCAACTGACGCAGCACCATTCGCTATTTCTTCTTCGCTACCATATTCACTCTCGGAATCATTTTCACTCCAGGTGCTTGTGAAGGATTTTCCTTTTTTCTTCTTCACAGTATTGGCACATTCGGATTGAATGTGTCCAAAACCTTGACATTCATGACATTGGATTCACCTTACCTTCCGATCATCCTTTTATGTCTTGAGTTGTTATCTTGAATTGTTATTCGATGAATTTCTGCCATATTGTCAAAAGTCGGATCTATCCTTCTTCATTCTTTTAAGCCATTTACCAAAATTTCGTGTGAGTAGTACCAAGTCTTCGTTTTCATCTGATTCGTCTTCCACATCATTCACACTTTTTCCAGTTTTCACCTGTAGTGCCTCTCTTGTAGCCATATTTGTGAAACTATGATCTGCACCAACTTGCTGCCAAGTTCTGAATCAGTGACCTTGCTTTGATACCAATTGAAAAACCGAAAAGGGTTAATTATTTCACAAACTTTCCGCAAACTTATTTGGCACCAACAAAATAAAGACAAGCAAAACTGAAATAATAAAACACCAAAAATTTGGTAACGCAGTTCGGCACACATTGCCTACGTCTGTGGGGCCCTCAACCAGCTTAATTACCTTCACCGAAGTACAATAGTTTTACCCAAGGCCTTACTGAGCCGACACCACTCAACCTTTAACATTATCACTCAACCTCACTTCCCGTGAAAGAATTTGACACCCAATAGTACGACAACCTCATACTAACCTCAACAGACGATTTTCTCAATCAACCCAATAATACGACCGCCTTGTACTAACCTTAACAGAGGATTTTCTCAACAATATTTGATAATAAAGATAAGAAATAAACAACTCAAGTGATCAATCAACTAAGAACAAAATAATAATACACTTGAGAAAAAGAAGGCAACTTTCCGAAAGGTTAAGCTCCACTAAATTGAATATGGAAATTGTCGCAACAATAATAGAAAAGCAGTCCACCCAAGAACCACTTCACAAAGCTGAATGTGCAGCTTAAGCAACTCCAATTAAACCATGTGGGATACTTCACATATCATGTATATCTCACGCAGAAACCTAGAAGACCAAGTTTGAAAAATTAATAAGTTGACACCCACTGCACCATAGCTAAAATTCACTTTATCGTAACTTTTTTTCACTCAACGCAAGTTGCACATATATTTTTCATGTTAGAAAATCACTTTCACTATTGGTGGGAAATGTGCACACATTGGAGATCGTGAGTGCAATGCTTCAATTAATAAGAGTCCACTACAACGTAAGTAGAATATCAATGTTATGTTAGTAAAAAAGAGAGAGAAACTGCTAGAGAGAGAAAAGTTGACGATCGCCATTTTCCTTCAGCTTACTGCTACTGTTTCCTATTTCCTCCCTCTCGGGCTGGAAATTCCATGGCGTCCCTCGATCCAGAGGGGCACCTACCTAAACGGGGGCGCATGCGGAAGCGGGATGATGCGTCCCCTCCTGGCCAGAAACCGTCCTATAGCGTCGCCCTAACAGGGGAAACGCAAGCCGTCCCAATGCAGAGGCACAAGCTTGGCCGATTGAAGCAGACATTGCACCCGAGGAAGGTGATATCATGCCTCTATCGGGAGAGGATGGGGCAGAAGGCATCGCGCTATCCAACCAGTTCAAAGCGAAACTGGATGATCTCTGGAACCAAGCAGTGATCGTGAAGCTCCTAGGACAGAGGCTCGGTTTCCAGACATTTGCATCCCGACTGAGGAATCTCTGGAAACCGCGAGGCCCTCTCAAAATCATCGACTTGGATTCGGATTTTTTTCTGGTCCGTTTTATCGAGAAGACTGATTACCTCCACACCCTCACCAACGGACCGTGGACCATTTATGGTCAGGCGCTGTCAGTTCAGCGGTGGACGCCGACCTTCTGCCTAGCCTATGGCCAGCTACACCGCGCCGTCGTCTGGATTCGTATCCCTACCCTACCACACACTCACCCTCTCCAAGAGGAAAAAACTCCGAATTGAGCGTCTCTCGGACTCTCAGGGACACCAGATCTCAGATCCGGTCCAACTGAGCCAGCTAGCCCGAGAGTTTTTCCTCTCTCTTTATACACAGGTCGATGGGCCACTGCCCTTGTTCCCCCTCTCGGGCGCTTTCCCTCCGCTCGATGATCACCGCCTTTCTAGTCTTACTCGGCCGATCCAAGCCCAAGAAATTCGGTCCGCTATTTTCGACATGAGCCCCACTAAAGCTCCTGGAGCTGATGGCTTTAATGCCCTTTTCTTTCAAAAGTTTTGGGCACAGGTGGGGCCGATAGATTATATTACGGCTGTTTTAGACTTGAACGTTGGGAATCAGCTCTGAATCACACCATCCTTATTCTTCCCCCCAAAGTTCCTTCCCCGCGCACTATCCAACAATTCCGGCCGATCAGTCTTTGCAATGTCCTCTACAAAATTATTTCTAAGGTGATTGTAAATTGGCTAAAGCCTCACATGGCCTGGCTCGTGAAGGAGCCCCAAAGCAGCTTTATCCCGGGCCATCAAACCATAGATAATATCATCGTTGCCCAGGAAGTTATCCACTCGATGCGCAAGCAAAGGGGTAAAATTGGAAGTATGACGATCAAGGTGGACCTAGAAAAAGTGTACGACCGGCTTCGCTTGGACCTCATCCATAGCACTTTACAAGACATCGGCTTTTCGGAACACCTTATCAAAGTCGTTATGCAATGCGTGACTACCGTGACTCTACAGGTCAACTGGCAAGGCACAGCTACGGCTCCCTTTTCCCCGTCCTAGGGCATTCGTCAAGGGGATCCTCTTTCGCCATACATTTTTGTCCTCTGTATGGAACGCCTAGGTCAACTTATTTCCCAAAAGGTGACCCAAGGCCTTTGGGGACCGGTTAAAGTGAGCCCCACGGGGCCCCCGATTTCCCACCTCTTCTTTGCTGACGACTTAGTCCTTTTCGCCGAGGCTTCGGACCCAAACCCAAGTTATTGCCTGAACGCTTGAAGAGTTTTGCACGGCATCTGGTTAAAAAGTGAATACCGACAAGACTCGGGTTTTTTTCTCGAAGAACGTCTCCCCCTCATTAGCACGACGAATTAGTCACACTCTCCACATTTTTCGGACTGCCAATTTGGGGAAATATTCGGGGGTTCCGCTGCTGCATGAACGGGCCTCGCGACACACGTATCAACACATTTTGGACATTGCCCACCGGAAGCTTGTAGGGTGGCGTGCTCGTGCCTTGTCTCTTGCAGGCCGCGTGACCCTCACCCAGTCTGTGCTGTCCGCCCTACCCACGTACACGATGCAGACCATTCGCCTTCTGCGCCAGCTTTGAGATGACTTGGAGCGGCTCATGCGAAATTTTCTCTGTAGTTCCACGAACGACCATCGGAAAATGCATCTGGCCAATTGGGAGACCGTGTGTTAACCCAAGCAAGCGGGGGGCCTCGGACTCAAACGGCTTCGTTATTCCAATGATGCGCTCTTGGCAAAATTAGGATGGGCGCTGCTTACCCAGCCACATGTGCTATGGGTTCGTCTTCTTCGGGCTAAGTACCACTTGGACTTGTCCCATATTCCTCCTACCATTTCTCGGATCAAGGCTTCCAGTACCTGGCGCGACATCTCGGCTACCTGGTAGCTTGTCCGCTAGGGGCTCATTTGGCGTCGGGGTAACGGCCAACGCATCCTGTTCTGGTTGGATCGCTGGCTCCCTGAAGGGGGCCCTCTCATTGCTGCCATTACCTCCTCCCTTCCTGAAAGCATCCTTTACGCCTCCATTGCGGACTTCCAAAATTTGGATAACACCTGGAAGTGGCATCTTTTCCAGCATTATCTCCCATCCTCCATTTGTCTGGACATTGCAGGGCTTCCCCATCCTGTCGATGCCACGGAGGATTCATGATGGCTTCTGCATACGCTTTGCTTGACGGCAAGCACCCTGACGACCAGTCTCGGCTCTAGGAGCTTATTTGGAAGTGGGTTGGCCCCCACCGGATCCGAGCTTTCTTATGGCTCATGACGAAGGGCAAACTTCTGACTAATCAACAACGCGTGGCTCAACACATCGCTACGGCAAGCAACTGTCACTATTGCGGTCACGAGGAATCCACCCTCCATGTCATGAGGGACTGTCCGCGGGCGAGAGCTTTTTGGGCTCTCTTTCCCCCAGACCTGGTTACCCCGGATTTCTTCCGTCACGATACGGGAACCTGGGTGCACTCTAACCTTCGAAATACCTCTCCTATGAGACAGTTCACCTGGGCCACTATCTTTGGCGTGACATGTTGGTTCCTCTGGTACTGGAGAAATAAAAGTGTCTTCGAGTCAACTTTTATCTGGCCGCAGGCTGGGGATCGCTTGGTTTTAGAGTATGTCGAATGGATTGAAAGGGCACGGGCCGCAGAGAGTTGTGTGCTCCCCACTCAAGGTCTCTCGGTGGGCACTCTGGTTGGGTGAACCAAACCACCACCACCCTGGGTTAAGCTCAATACCGATGGTGCAGTTAAGCAAGGGGGTACCACTGCTACGGCTGGTGGCTTACTCCGCGACTGGCAAGGTATATGGTGCGGAGGCTTTCTTCATCTTATTGTGTTGGGCCCCGAATTTTTTTTATTCTTTATTTTGATTTAATTTTTTTATTATTTTTAGAGTTGAGTCATTAATTGTAGTAAGTATGAATGGGGGTTAAAAGTTGAAATTAAAAGTTAGAATTAAGTAAGCTTAAGGAGTTAAGTAGCTTAAAGGAGTTAGTTTATGGATTAAATGAAAGAAGGGCAAAAATGGGAGAACAAGACTAAG
>JANZLC010070572.1:0-13020 GCA_026413385.1 Erythroxylum gracilipes
TCTGTAGGGCACTAAACAATTTCATTTTCTCTAATATCTTGGCATATCTCACCAAAATCATTACATTGTATTTATTTTGATTCACCAATTAGTAGCTTACACTAAGGATACCTTATTCCCATTAAATACTAGATAGCTCTTCTCCTTTTGTGCTAGTCCCTGATCATGGGGATTGTGCCATAATATTTCAAACTTTGTTGCTACTAATGGTGTGGCTTTTGATTTGTAAGCAAAATATTTCAAACTTTGTTGCTTAAAGAAATGAAATGATAGATTTAAGGAGTTCAGTTATGTATGTATGTTTACATTGATTTAGAGAAAGAGTTGGGTTTCAGAAATGGGACCCAACACTAATCATGATGATTAAAGCATAACTTACTCGATTAAGCTCCAAGATTCTTCAAACTCTTCAAGATTTCTCTTCACCCTAGCTTCCTTCTCTTACACATACATCATCAATAAAAGGTTGTAGGGTTAGGTCTTTAGTGAAAAAATAGAGAAGAGAACAAATCTTGAAGAAACAAGGTGAAAGAGCTGGTCTAAAAATCACCGTGGCGAGGGTGAGAGTGAGTTTCGTGAGTGAAGAAGAGAAAAATGAAGAAAAGAAGAAGAAGATGGAGAGATGAAGCATATGTTGTGAATGGGCAAGTAAAAGACCATGGAATGGTGTTTAATTGGGTAAAAAGAATAGTAAATGATAAGGGTAGTGACACTTGTTACTTTCCTATGGACCCACTTTTGGTCTTTTAATTTACTAGTTCATTTGTCTCTAATTTTCAACCCCAATTTTCCATGACATAAGTCATTAAATCTTAATGTCACATATTAAAATTTCTACCACTATTCATCAATTGTTTTGCCACTTGATATTTTTCCTAGTCCAAAAATACCTTTAAAATTTCAAAAAATTCTCTAATTTTTACCAAAAATTCTAAGTCAATAATTATACTCTCTAAATAAATTCTTAACACATACAATTCACAATTCTAGATATAATCATATTTGTAGATCAATTATACCCGAAAAATGTCAATAACTGCATGTACAATCATTTTAGTGTGAAAAAATCGATATTCACATGTGTGTATGCTAACATTATGCATGAGTATGAAATGTATTTTTCTGAACTCTCATTGCTTTAATTTTGTATCAGAGCCTAGAGTTAGTATCTTACATGGGTGTTTTTCAAAAGACCCATGTACAAGCGGCGTATAAATATGAATGACGAGATTTAAAGTGTACAAGACAAGTTGAAAGAAAATAAAATTTTCTATAACCTTGAAACATTAGACTTGGACTTGAAATGAATGCCGAATAAATGTAATAAGAGTTATGATTTAGCATAATAAGATATCTGTGATATTGAGATCAGAATTACATGATGATTCTGCATCTATAATTCTGAATGGGTTGAGGATATACATATGGAAGATGAAAAAAATGACAATAGGAAAATGGGATAGAAATGAAGAAGGAATAAAAGGGGAATGAAATAGACATAAATGAATTTTCATGAGATGAATGATATATATAGTAAGGAGAAAGTTCTAAATGCATACAAGATTAGATTTTATGTATGCGTAAGATTAATAAAAAGATGATGAATTAAATGGGAAGAGTGAATGCAATCAATATGGTAGTTGAATTAATATGAAATGATGTAGCATTAGAATAAGTAAATTCTGGAAAAAAAATTGTAGAATTGATGTTAGTATGTGTGTTATTGCGAGAAAGAAAATGTAAGGCACGATGGTGGCCTGACAAAAAAAGATTTCTATCACGGTCGTGATAGGGATACCCTAATTGTGGGCAGGAATAAAGAGAGAAATATTGTCTAGGATCAATTGGAATCAAAGTATCATTTGTGTAATATATATAAATTAGAGAATTATCATAAATAAATCTCGGGATAGAATGGGATGACCTTGGTGATACACACCTAGGCATATGCGACAGTAATCATGTCTACTACATCATTGAGATTTGATGAATAAAACATTAGGACCGTGTAAGAAATGATAGAAATTGATCTTCTTAAGGTACTAAGAATGGTTAATAAGCAATGATAAAGACAGTTGAGTGATAAGGAGTACATGAATAGTATTGATGATAGTACCAAGAAATCTTCTTTCGAAGAAGAATTTCACTGAATTAGGTTACATAGATCAGATAGCTTATATTAAGAATGATCAATGAAAGAATAAATCATAAATGAATATGTAATGATTCGAAAGTGAGTATCGGAGTCCTATTCTGGACGGAGACACAAGCATAAAATGTAGAATATGCTATTGAGAGTGTATGCATTATGTTTGATGTAAAGTATCCAACTATGTGATTGGATTCTTGAATTCGAGGTGACATTATTGCTAATATAAGGAGAACTTAGGTCCATGTGATATTCTATGCAAATATGTACAGGAGATACAATCAGATCTGATGAATGTGTTTCCAATACAGGAAGTTAAGATTGTAAATAAATTGAAATGTGTGGAGAAACTAGTATGAATGCGTAGACATTAGAATAGTTCAATGTGGAATCAGAGGAAATTGAATGAGTGGAGAAAATCATTCGAGAAAATAAGTCAATTGGGAGACCAAAAATAACATGTAATAATATTACCTCATTAAGGAATTAGTTATTTAAAGAATTCTGAGAACTAATCATGGGCACTTTGAGTTAACAATGCCTCGATAGTAACATAGTATTGAAGAATAAAGTGCCTCAATTTTGTTTGGATTAATTAGTGACTATGATCATAGATGATATATATAATGTGTTCGAAAAGTTGAGGAGAATATTTCGAATATTTGAGGCACTTCTTACACATCATGGACGTAGAAACAATTATATGCCAAGTTCAATAAGAGTGAATCTTAGCTTGATCAAATAAAATGTTTGGTTGTATAGTATCTGAATATGGCATATTGAGAGACCCAAAGAGAAAATATAGGTAATGAGGAAGTGAGAAACTCCAAGGAATTTATAAAAGATCCAGAGTTTTCTAGAACAAGCTGTATATTGGATACTACCAGAGACTAGTAAGGAGTTTTTACCGATCTTAGCCCTTTGACAAAAATGTCTGAGGAAAAACGTGTAAATCCTATGGAATGATGAATGTAAAAAAAATCTTTGATGAATTATAACACCAATGTAATTATATCGTTTGGTTTTAAAGATTATTTCGTATGTAATGAAGTATCATATTAGAAATTAGGATGAAATCTAATGCAACATAATAAAGTGATTTCTTATGCATGGAGATAGTTTAAGTCTCATGAACTAATTATTTGATATATAAATTGAAATTTGTTGCAATAGTAATTGTTTTGAGAGCTTGGAGACATTCTATGTACAGTGAAACATTTCGGATATATATATAAATATGCAGATCATTAAAGTTTGAGGTAATTATTGAGTTTGAAAGAATTGAATACGAGATTGAGACAATAGATAGAAGTACTAAAGGATTATGATTGTACAAATGAGAACTATGCTAGTAAAGCTAGTGTTGTTATATGATGTATTGAACAAAATAATAATAATAATAACGGAATAGTACAAATCCAAAAATTGAGGTTACTAAACCTGGTGCAATAAAGAGTATAAAACATTGAGTTGAATTTGGGACAAAATGAAGTGTTAATAGCTGCATTGAATTTTAAGACTAGCTTCACATGAAAAGATTGACAAAGCCCGAAGTGAGAATCCAGAATTGTGAAACTTATTGAGGAATTGAAAATGAATATGAAATTTGAGTTTGAATTGGAAAATGATACTTGTGATTGAAATAAGAAATATGTGTACCAGATAAAGATGATTGAGCAAAGAAATTATTAAAGAAAGCACTAAGAATAACCTATGTTATATATCCTAGTAGGAATACGCCAAAATAGTACTTAATGGCTAAGGATGTAGAATCAAGTGATAGAATTTATGAGTTGCAAACAGTCTTAACTATTGAAGATATATTTAGAACTTATATTTTGGAATTCATAGAAACATGAGGTCAATGTGTAGTTTATTTGACTTTAAACATAACAATCATTATCACAGTGATATCATCAGAGTACTGTATGAGGCGTTATATGACAAAAAGAGTCATTCTCCCTTACATTGAATTGAATGAGGCCTCAAACAGTTAAAGACTAGAATAAATGGGAGATGTTGAGGATAAGTGAAATTGATACGTATTTGAAATTAAGTGATTCAAGAAAGATAAATGAGTTAGGTAGATTAACACCGAAAATATGGAATACAGTGAGATAGACCTAAGAGTTATGTGTATTAATACTGAAGTGATGTGAAATAGTAAGCAAAAGATGAATTGTTTCTAAGAGTATCACCTTGGTAAGGTATGCTCAAATTAGGAAAAAGGATAAACTAAGCTTGAATTGTATTGGTCCACATGAAGTTATTGAGAGCATAGGACAATAACTTATGAGTTGTATTATCAATAAAGATGTCTCAGATTCATAATGTGTGATATGTGAGTATGCTAAGAAATATTGATATGATCTGACAAAGATGTATTGTCGACATACAAAGTGAAAATTTTGAGTAATTTGAATTATATTGGGGAAACATTTAAGATAGTGTGATATCTAAATAAGTGATTGAAGGATTGATTGATTCCATTGACTATAGTTAATTGAAAGAAATTACTTGAGTGATGAAGTTAAATGGGAAATGGAAGAGCATATGAGGAGACATACCCTTGCCTCTTGGTCAGTCATATAAGAATTTCGAGGATGAAATTTGTTAAGGGGGGAGAATTGTAACATCCCGTTCCCACACTAAGGGTTAGAATCCTAGATTTTTGCAATTAAGAAAATAGCAATGAGAGATTAAGAAAATGTATCTCATGCTCATGCATATTGTTAGCATACACATACATGAATTTGATTATTGCACACATTAAAATGACTGTACGTGAATTCATTGACATTCCGGGTATAATTGATTATAAATGTGATTATATTGAGAATTGTGATTTTTATATGTTGAAAATTGAGTTGGAGTGTATAAGTAGTTAATTAGAATTTTTGGTGAAATATGAGAAATTTCTAGAATTTAAGGATGTTTTTGGACTAGGAAAAATGCCAAGTGGCAGAACAATTGATAAATAGTAGTTAGTAGAAATAAGAGTCAAATGGCAGTGAAAATGTTTATGAATGAAATTGGAATTTAATGACAAGTGTTATTGAAAATTAGCAGAAAATTAAATTTGAATGGACTAGTTAAATAAGAGAACATAAAAATTGAACATGTGGCAAGTGACACTTGTCACTTGCCAAGCCATGTCTTAAAACCACCATTTTTTAAGTTAAAAGATCATTTTTGTTTGTTTCTCACGATGCTTTTAATTTAGAAGACCAAGTAAGTGTTTTATTCTTGCTCTCTTCATCTTCTTCATGGGATCTGCTTCTTCTTCTCCTTCATTCTCAGTTTTCATCACTCACTCTCATCTCACCCACTATAACATCTTGGTTCCCGTGGGAAGGGTAAAATAGTAAATATGGGTGTTTAGTGAGAGCTTAGTAATGTAATTGCATGTTCATGCATTATGTGACATACATATATTGTGAAGACTGAATTTATTGCACATGAAATTCTTGCACATGCATTCATTGACATTCTCGGTATATTTGGTCATTAATGTGAATGTTTTGAGAATTGTGGGTTACTGATCTTGAAAATTTATTTGGAGAGTGACATTATTGATTTTGTAATTTTGGAGAATTTTAGGAAATTTTTCTGAAATTTTTCGGGGGTAAATCTCGGACTAGGAAAAATGTCGAGTGGCAGACCAATTGATAACTGGTAATAGAATTTACTGTCTATGGTATTGAATTTTGGACATATGGTTATAGGAATTTTTGACAAGTGGAATTTATGGGAATTTGGGCTTGAAATGGATTAATTGAGAAGGAATTGTTGGGAGCTTGACACATGGCAATTGCATAGCCATGTATTTAATTTACTTAACCCTAAGTTTACTTGTAATTGAAGCTCTCTCTTACTCATTTATGACACCTCTCTTTCTAAAGCTTTTTGGAGTTTGTTTTTGGAGTCTTCTTCTCTTCTTCGTGGCTCTCTCTTCCCCTTGTTCATGTGTTGTGGTTTCCTTCAACTTGAGCTTAACTACCATCTTCTTCTTGCCTCCTTGTCATCTTGCTCTTTCTTGCTTGTCATAAACCTACCTCTACCACCCTTGGATGATGGTGATCGTGTGTTGTGTGGAGAGTTAAGGTTTGTAGTATTCTTGAAGATCTTAAAGAAATCATAGCTAAAAACAAGTAAGTTTTATGTTATGTGTTATAAATATGGAAAAAATTGGAGTTAGTATGATGAAAAATTTGATGATTGAATTATGCTAGTGAAAGGCTTGTGTATGTGTTTGAATTGATGCTTATAGTTGTTCATGTTGTGTTATGAGTGTGTATATTGAGTCTAATTCAGAGAAATGTATTGAGAGAGAGTTAGAATGATGAATGATGTGTTAAAGGAAGGATTGGATGAGTATACATTTAAGTATGCCCTGTTTTTGATTGTGATAATTTATGGATCATAAATTGTTTGTGAGTAATATCTTAAGTTGAAGTGAGTAGTGAATGATGGGAGAAGGAATGAAGGTGATGATCTAGGCATAAGATGGCTAGATGAGTTAGATGTAAGGATGAATGGTTGAAAAATCTGGAAATTTGCAATAATTTGATCATTGAGTAAGCTCCACTTTATTAACCATAATTGCTTCTATAGTTGTCCAAATGAGTTGAGCTCCATTTTCGTGGTTCTTGACCGGTTAAGCAAATCTGCCCATTTTTCCGCCTTAGTCCACCCTTACACCACCAAGTCGGTGGCTGAGAAATTTATTGAAATCATTGTGAAAATTCATGGGATGCCCAAGTCAATTATTTCAGATCGCGGTCCGATTTTTGTTAGTCGCTTTTGGCAAGAATTCTTCAAAATGTCAGGCACCGAACTTAAGATGAGTTCTACCTATCATGAACAAACCGATGGCCAAACGGAGGTGGTTAACAGATGCATTGAACAATATTTGCGTAGCTTTGTGTATCAGTATCCTCACAAGTGGTTTTCCTTCCTTCCATGGGCTGAATATTGGTGCAACACTACTTACCATGCCTCAACTGGTATGTCACCCTTCCAAGCTCTTTACGGCAGGCCACCTCTAACTATTCCCTCTTATAATGAAGGCCAATGTCCCGTCAATGAAGTGGATCAAAATTTAAGGGCTCGGGATGAACTATTACAGCAACTTAAGCTTAATCTTCAGGCTGCAAATAATCGTATACAACAAGTTGATTCTAAACGGAGAGATGTTGAGTTTCATGTTGGTGATTTGGTCTTTCTTAAATTGCACCCTTACCGTCAGTGTTTTGTCTTCTTAAACCAAAAACTTGCCAGTCAATTCTATGGTCCATATCCAGTTCCAGAAAAAATTGGCAACATTGCTTATAAATTGCATCTTCCACCAAGCTCTCGCATTCATCTCGTATTTCATGTATCCCTCCTTAAGAGGAAGGTGGGGGCTAAAATTGAGGCTAGTTCAAATCTTCCACCTATGACGGATGATGGAGATGTGCTTATTGAACCAGACACCGTATTGGAGATGCATTGGGTTACAATTTATTGAGCAAGTTCTTATCAAATGGAAAAAGTTGGCTGCTGAAGATGCCACGTGGGAGGACTCAGAACTTGTCCTAGATCGTTTTCCTACTTTCAACATTGAGGACAAGGTTGTTAACAAAGGGAGGAGTATTGATGCACCACGTCGTTCCCTACGTGTGTCCAGAAGCAATCCTAAGTATGTGTAAAGGAGGGCATGAAGTCTACTTAGTGGGCACGTGGTTAAACGCTACTGCGTAGGACTAGGACAAATTAGTTGTTTGATATTTTATTTTCATTGAATATCATGCAGTTGTGTATTCCAGTTGTTATCCTATTCTTCCGAGTAGTGTACAAGGATATAAGGAGTAGTTGTTGAATTTCGTTGATATTTAAACTAGGAATTACTGTCAATAAAGTAGGCTTAATTCTAAATTCAATTGTGGTTTCTTATTCTCACCCAAAGCAGGATAACCAAATCATTTATAGCTTTGACTGGCACCTAACACAAGAAAAATAGATAACTCCAAGTAAGTAAGAGCATGGTTTGGTAGATTACGATATAATGTATGGTAATAAGAAAAATTGTGCATAAAATTTAATATACTTCTTTTTTGAAAAATAAGATTCTTTGAATAGTTTCATGAATTGATTTTTAGAGCATGATATCTATATTGGTATATATATTATAAATATTAAATATAATACAAAGAGATAAGCGTTCTAACCTCTTATAAGAAAAGACTTAATTTTTATGTTATATGCCATTGATGAAATGTGGAACACTTTTTAAACGAAAAAGATGACTAAAGAAAAAATAAACGTAATGGGAGAATCACTTATCTAATTAAAAATAAAGGAAAACCTAAAGAAAAAAATTGGCATTGACTAGAAAAAGGAACTTGGGAGTCAAATTATAGAGTGAGGAAGGTTTTAGGCACCTTGTCTTATCCACCTAAATGGTCACCTAGGTCTTTGAAGAGTATATATATATATATGCAAATCATTAAAGTTTGAGGTAATTATTGAATTTAAAATAATTGAATACGAGATTGAGACAATGGACAGAAGTACTGAAGGATTATGATTATACAAATGAGAACTATCCTAGTAAAGCTAGGGTTGTTATGTATTGAACAAAACAAAAAAATCAATAATGGAATAGCACAAATCCATAAATTGAGGTTACTAAATCTGCTGCAATAAAGAGTATAGAATATTGAGTTGCATTTGGGACAAAAAGAAGTGTTATTAGATGCATTGAATTTTAACAAATGAGAACTATTCAAGTTTGAATTGGAAAATGATACTTGTGATTGAAATAAGAAGCATATGTACCAAATAAAGATGATTGAGTAAAGAGATTATTAAAAAAGCACTAAGAAAAACCTGTGTTATACATCCTAGTAGGAATACACAAAAATAGTACTTAACGGTTAAGGATGTAGAATCAAGTGATGGAATTTATGAGTTGCCAACAGTCTTAACTGTTGAAGATATGCTTAGAATTTATATTTTGGAGTTCATAGAAACATGAGGTCAATGTGTAGTATATTTGACTTTAAGCATAACAATCATTATCATAGTGATATCATTAGAGTACTGTATGAGGTGTTATATGATAAAAAGAGTCATTCGCCCTTACATTGAATTGAATGAGGCCTAAAACAGTTAAAGACCATAATAGATGGGAGATGTTGAGGATAAATGAAATTGATACATATTTGAAATTAAGTGATTCAATAAAGATAAACGAGTTAGGTGGATTAACAACGAAGATATGGAATACAAGTGAGATAGACCTAAGAATTATGTGTAATAATACTAAGGAGATGTCAAAAAAAGATGAGTTGTTTATGAGAGTATCCCCTTGGTAAGGTGTGCTCAGATTGGAAAAATAGATAAATTAAGCTTGAATTATATTGGTCCACATGAAGTTATTGAGAGCATAAAACCAGTAACTTATGAGTTGTATTATCAATAAAGATGTCTCATATTCATAATGTGTGATATGTGAGTATGCTAAGAAATATTGATGTGATTTGACAAAGATGTATTGTCTGCGTACAAAGTGAAAACTTTGAGTAATCTGAATTATATTGGGGAAATATTTAAGATAGTGTGATATCTAAATAAGTGATTGAAGGATTGAATGATTCCATTGACTATAGTTAATTGAAAGAAATTACTTGAGTGATGAAGTCAAATGGGAAACAGAGGAGCATATGAGGAGACATACCCCTGCCTCTTGGTCAGTCAGATAAGAATTTCGAGGATGAAATTTGTTAAAGGGAGAGAAATGTAACATCCCGTTCCCACACTAAGGGTTAGAACCCTAGATTTTTGCAATTGAGAAAATAGTATTGAGAGATTAGGAAAATACATCTTATGCTCATGTATAATGTTAGCATACACACACGTGAATTTGATTATTGCATACATTAAAATGATTGTACGTGCATTCATTAACATTCTGGGTATAATTGATTATAAATGTGATTATATTGAGAATTGTGATTTTTATATGTTGAAAATTAAGTTGGAGTGTATAAGAGGTGAATTAGAATTTTTGGTGAAATATAAGAAATTTATGAAACTTAAGGGTGTTTTTGAACTAGAAAAAATACTAAGTGGCAGAACAATTAATGAATAATAGTAGAAATAAGAGTCAAATGGCAGTGGAAGTTTTTATGAATAGAATTGGGATTTAATGACAAGTGTTATTGAAAATTGAGAAAAAAATTGGATTTGAATGGACTAGTTAAATAAGAGAACATAAAAATTGAACATGTGGCAAGTGACAAGTGTCACTTGCCAAGCCATGTCTTAAAACCCACCATTCTTTTAAGTTAAAAGACCATTTTTGTTTATCTCTCAGATGTTTTTAATTTAGAAGACCAAGTAAGTGTTTTATTCTTGCTCTCTCCATCTTCTTCGTGGGATCTGCTTCTTTATCTCCTTCATTCTTAGTTTTCATCACTCACTCTCACCTCACCCACGTTGAACCTTACTTCCATCTTTCAATTGCTATTTCCATCTTATTGTTTCTCCATTTCCATAAGAAAACCCAAACCTTCCAACCTTCAAGGCATGGTACCCAATATATAATGTGTGTGCTATGCATGGAGCTTGACGAAACCTGTAACCATTTGTTCTTCAGTTACCGTTACTCTAAAAAAGTCTGGGGAAGAATTCAACATATGATGAACCTGTAGAACCATACATATGAATGGGCGTCTATGTTAAATTGCTTTATATCTCTGTCCAGACTTAGACAACCGAATGTGGTGCTACTCAAGGCTAGTTTTATGACAACAATTTATTCTCTATGGAAGAAAAGGAATAAGCACCTATATCGGGGACAAATTACAGACAAATATCAAGCAGCAAAAATAATTCTCAATTACCTACTAATAGCGACACTTGCTAAGAAATAG
The DNA here is from genome assembly GCA_026413385.1 of Erythroxylum gracilipes. Classification (NCBI taxonomy): domain Eukaryota; kingdom Viridiplantae; phylum Streptophyta; class Magnoliopsida; order Malpighiales; family Erythroxylaceae; genus Erythroxylum; species Erythroxylum gracilipes. The sequence continues at coordinate 11,068 of JANZLC010070572.1, forward strand.
AGAGTCAACTCACCCAGGACATCAAACACAAATGGCATTGATAGTTAAACAATGCTGTTAACTTTTGTTCGAAGAAATTGATGGTCCCCCACCTATTTGTAAATTGAAATTTAGTTGAGTTAGTTGTCTAACATAAACCTTACTATAATAATGTAATAGTTTTTGCTAATGTGAATATATTTTTTTAATTTTCTAGAAAAAAATTCCTATTTAAGAGAGTATGTCTTGCTTCTTTATCACAAGTGATGGTTTTTTTAAAACTTAAGTGTAGCATTGAAGAAATAAAGTACTAGTACAATTTGTATTAAGGTAGGGTATAATTTTTACTAAGAGATAGTATTTCCATTTTGAGGACTATGCATAGTAATGGTATTAAATGTATGGAGTATTTTTATAGTTTATATTGAGGCATATTATTCTTTCACTCAGTCAATAAGTTCCTATATAAAAATTTATATCTTTCTTATTTGTAATAAATAATGACTTTTTTCTACTTATACATGGTATTAAATAGATAGAGTATTAGAATACTTTGTGTTAAGGTAATATGGTTTGTACTCACAGATGATATTCTTATTTTCTACTTACGCTATTACTAATTTCAAAGGTGTGGTATTAACTTTTGTATATAATTGTTATATTGAATTTATCGTTTGCTAATATAATTTGTATTGAGTCATAATATTCTTTTCATTTAGTCAATATTTTCTCATTTAAAAGTGTATATCTTGCTTATTTGTAAGGAGTGATGATATATATATTTTTAATATAGACATAATATTGGATAAAATGATTACTAGTATGGTTTGCATTAATGGAGGGTAACTTGTACTCAACTTGGTATTTCAATTATAAAGTGTACATAGTAGTTATTTTTATGATTGTTGATACTTTTTGTACAATCCATAAGTATTACATGTATTGATCATTGCTATGGTTTCTATTGAGTTGTGTAATTGTTCAGCCATGCTATTACCTGATAAAAGTAAAGATATTACTTATTTGAAATGAACATTCAATAAATTTTTTTTTGTTTACGTATGTGAAGTCTAGAATGTGTGATCTTCTTTTGAAACTCTTCTTCACTCTTTCATAAAATTAATAAACAAATACATTATAACTAGATAAATAAAATAAATTATTCTAATTATAAGTTGTAGAAATAAAGTCGTGATTTTCACCTTCAAGGATAAAATGACATGAACGTGTTTAATAGAGATAGAAGGAAGAAAAACAAAAAAGAATATCAAGGAAATAATAGCCGAACCTATTATGTTAAAGAAAAAAAAGATGGTCACTCTCACCTTCAAATTTGAGCAAATTACATCAATGTATTTTATAAAGATGGAGGAAAAAATAAAATTATAGAAAGAAGATGAAGGTAATAACTATATTTTTAGTACAATTTACATATTTACACGGTAACCTCCAATGTCCACTAGAAGAATATCAAGATGGATACATGATGCCAGTGCAATGTCCCAGAAAAAATAATGGCAGATTATTGATTATATATAATACTAGAACTAGCAGTACGTATTTATCTAGACACCACAACTTCAAAGTAAAATTATTGATGCCTGCATCACTGGTAATCAATCATTTTTGGTTTATTGCTGCTGTATATGACTGGCCTTCATAATTTTAAAGATTGTTTACCTCGTGCAGGTGTCAGGTTCTTCTGACTCAGCGGCCACAACTGAGAATTGAGCTGCTGCTAGATAAATAATTTCGGGAGTAATTATCAGTTGCAGGGGCTGACCAGTTGTTTTGATAAAATACTTCTCGGCCAAGGTGATAAAAACCAGAGCCAAGGTCTGCAGGATTAAAAAGAGGTATCTCAGGCAACTTAGCATCTCCATCCAAGTATTGAACCACTTGTCTCATGTTAGGTCTTGTTGCTGGTACAGGATGACAACAAAGCAAGCCTAACGTCAAAACCAACTTCATTTC
>JANZLC010070600.1:0-13019 GCA_026413385.1 Erythroxylum gracilipes
TCCAAATCTTCTTTTAATTTCTTTTTCCTATTTTCCATAAATTTCCATAATTCTCTATAATTTTCGAAAATAAATCCTAAAATCACAAAAATTCAAAAATATTACAATTTCACTAACCCATAAAATTTCCAATGTAAAAACATTCATAATTTTCAAAAATACACAAATCAATCCAATTATACCCGGAATTATTCATGACTGCATGTACAACTATTTTCATGTGCAGAAAAATTTACTATTCATGTGTATGTGTATGGCATATTAGGCATAAGCATGAAAATGCATTTCTAAGCCTCTCAGTGATCACTCATATTTACCATTTTAACCTTCCCACAAATAATAGGATGTTATAGTTTCACTGTACAGGCTTGTTGATGAAGCTGTAATAATTTGCATGATTGTCATGTTATAAAAAGTAGGACGCTTGTTTGATGCGCCTATTTATTAACACAATAGAAACAACCATGGTAAGATTATGGTGATGCTTCATTTGTGTATTTGTTCATTAACAAATAAAGGTAAACAATTTAAAGAGGTAACTTTATATTAAACTACTAGTCTTAACGATATTTAAAGTAATTGTTTCCTTATTTTTCATAATAATGAGATAGCTTTATAACAAGTTTCACAAAAGAAAATATACTTCACTCGAGTCCTCTTATGTTTGTCACAATTCTTATTCTGTCTATTTTTATTTCTACTACATATAATTTGATTGTGTGAATGTCTAAATTAGGAGATATTCCTGACACTCATGAAGAATTTCTCATTATACAAATCTTCCTTATCAACATAAGAATAATATTCAAGTAGCGAAGGAAAAGCATACTATTCCGTATTCATCATTTAACACTATTTGTAGCAAACTAAAGCTTTGTCTAGTTATGTCTTTTATGATCCTCAATTATTTTGTTTAACTAATAATAGGTAACAATTCCTAACATTTAGTGAGGAGCAAATTCATGCTCACTCAACCAAATCATCACACATTCCTCTATTAACATCCTCAAAAAGATTGGCATACCAGTTTTAAATTTTAGTAGTTATAGTCAACCAATTATCCACATAGAAGCATGCTTAAGCACAAACATTAGTCTAAGTACAAGCTTAGGTATGGGCTTATACACAAGTTCAACCACAAGTTCCTTTTATGGGCTAAACCACACTTTAGTATATGTCTTTCTTGGACACCATCATCAAACAACACTACCACTATCAAGACAATTTCCTTTACCACCTCAATTCCCTACACATTCTATAAACTCAACAAAAACAAACTAGTTATTAATGGATGCATCTGTTGAGATTAATTTAGAAAATTCTTTGCCAACAGAGACAATAATGGAACTATTACAACACTTTAAGATACCCATAGTGGATTGTTATCAATGTAACTAATTGACCTTCTAGTTAAACTTCACCGTATGATCCCTATAGTTGCATAAAACATCATTTAGGGTGATTAGCCATTTCACCCCAATAACTATGCCACAGCCTCCTAATGCAAAATCTATATGTTTTTTTTTTGTAATTTTAGATATTGCATGTTTTATACGAAGTTCTTATAATATTAGTGAAAATTAAGTTTGAGACTAACTCTTGACTTGTTTCGGAACAAAGTTATTTTTATGAATTTCATTATTATTTTTCTTGACTATTAATACATCCCGAAAATTTATGTGTATTTCCATTATTGGTTAATACATATGTTATCCTTTTCTAATGGATTCCATTTACTCTAATTTGTTTAAACTCCTCCTCATTTATTCTCACCATCCCTTAAAGAGTTACATCGAGTAGCAATTGCTCTAGAATTTCTTTCGTTATTAATTTTTTCTCTTTGATTGTCAATCCTTTATCTCCATCCACCATGTATAGATGGAATTGTTTTTTTGATACCTATGCCTTGATGTATACCTCTCATCACACTAGAAACATAAACCCTTTGCTCGCTTTTTATTAAATTCTTTGCTATTAACAATTCTTGATGTTTTGTTATTCTTGTTGTAATTTACTTGATTATAATTTCTTTAATTCTTAGGATTACGAAGAATTTCTTTAGTAGAGTTACGCATTGGGATTTTCGATCCTTGTATAGTTTCCATTACAAAGAAACCATTCCTTGTATTACCTTGGCTATAAGAAGAATTGATACCTTCTCTAAACTGATACAGATTGGCTTTCGCAGCCACCATTGCTTCTTGCTTCCTAGAGAGAGCGTAGGCTTACTAAAAATTTTATGGATCAAGAGTTTAACAACCATCTCTAATTCTAGTTTCAAAACCTTCAGAAAAAATCTAACTAAGTTATTTTAGGTAACGTCAACATGTTGAAATGACAGTTGAATTGTGTCCAGTACTCATGCATCATCCGTTCTTGTTTCAATTCTTTTAAATCCCCAATTAAGTCTTCAAAATTTTCCTCATCAAATTTGTGGTTCAGGGTAGCTACTTCTATTTGTTAAGAATAGTCAGTAATATCATTAAGCTTTCCCCCTTTAAATACATGGTTGCTATTCTAAATTTGAGGTTATCAGGGATGTGATTGTTGAGCAAGGTTTATATGGTAAGAAGACTTTCAATACGACAAGTATACAGATCATATCTTTTAGTATCAAGGGTATCGTTCCCATGAGGACTATAGACACCTAAATAATTTGAATCGAACTTTTTCTAAGGTACTAAAATTTGACTTGAATTAAAATAAATAACAGAAATTTAAAAATAATAAAATGAAACAATCAAATAAATAAATAAGTGAACTACTAATAAAATTGAGATTGCTCAAAGCTTAATATTTAGGAGCTACCCTATTCCTATTCAATCTATATTTGATCTAAGATATCTCAAGGTTTTGATTACTCTCTCTCAAGGTCTAAACCCTAATTGAATTCGATATTTATAGATTTTTAATCTCTCAATTCACAAACTATTCATAACTTATTCAATTAAATTTGAAGTAAACATATAGATAATTAATTTCACAATTAAGATATCTCTTCAATTGTTCATTAATCTAATAATTATGGGTCTATTAAGTTGCCAGCTCTTGTTGCACACCTTAACACTAATTACTTTAGTTCACTCTTAATTTATTATCAAGCATATGCATGATAATTATCACAAAAATCCAAAGATGTATTGAAATGAATAATAATTAAAGTTCACAAAATAATTCAAGAATAATTACTAATTTGGATTTAGAAATCTATAAACATGTTATACATAATATAAATCCAATTACACATTAAGAACTATGAAGAAAATAAAAGGAAAAGAGTAAAAAATGTTTGAATTCTTGATCTTGAATGCTAGAATTTCCTGAAGCTCTTCTTTAATCTCTCCACTTTGAACCACTTTGATGTAGTGGTTGCTACTTGTTTTCAGTTTTTTCATGTTCTTATATAGTGCTTTAGGGTTCTAGGGTTATGTCTATGGTTTCTCCAGTTTGTTCAGTTCCAAAAATGGCTCCAAACTCTCAAAACATGAAAAAAGTTGCACCTAGAAAACCTCCCAGAACGATTATGGGATGTTGATCGTCATTTTTTGTCATTATCGTACTCAATTTCATGATCATGATAGAGAGCCATGCCATTCCCATAGACACCTATTATGATCATGACATCCTTCATGCTTCCTATATCTTCTTCATTCTTTAATTTCCTGATTTCCAACACACACACACACATAAAAAAAACTCTTGAAACATAAAATTAAGATTGAATTTAGGCTCTAAGCCACACAAACAATAACAATAACACAATTCTAAGCCTATACACATGATAATCGTATAGGAAACAGTTGAAAACACACTAAAATACCTATAAAAACATAGTATGATCTACACCTATCAGTGATCTAATAAAACAAAAACTAATCCCTTGACATTAATCACTTTAAATATGAGGAAGTTGATTTTTTTAAAACTAGTGGTTACTAAGGACCCCTTCATTTTATAAAGCGATCTTTAAGATGATACTTGTATTTTTCCTTCCTCCTTTCATTGCTTCATGATTTTGTTCCAAATATATGTATAAACTTATTAAACATTGATTTTACTCATCCATTTTTTAGTCACGTCTATTTGTCTAATTTTGAATTTTGATGAACAACTTCTCACTTTTGACCTAAGCTTTGATCAAAATTTTCACATTTTTTAATAAATTTTGTAATTTAATACCTTGAATGCCTTCCCCTATTGATGCCACAACTAAGGTTCTTCCACTTTAATATCAAATGTTATACTAAATTGTTGGACCAATTAATTGTAAATCACAAGAATAAGGAAGAAGAAGAGTAAGGAAGGAACCAAGAGAGAATAAGGTAAGAAAGATAAAATGAAAAAGAAAGGAACAATTCTATTATTAACATGGATCGTTTGTTACATAACCACGATAAGGGAAGAACATAAAACAAATTCTCTAATAGATGTACGTTATGTATAAGTCTATTAAAATATTTTTTAGAACAAATAATTGGTTTCTCATTCTTCTTGATTGCTTTATCTCATGATGCCATTGTGCATTAGTCATTTTCTTTCCTATGATTTTCCTCTTATTCCATTTCTTGCAACATAAAGGAATCACTTTATATATATACTTACAATAGTTCAATCTAAAAGCAACACAAATCCCTAATTTAGACCCCACCAGTATTGTAATTGCATTCTCTAAGAGCATGATACCTCATCAACAAATTTAAACCTCTCTATATAAAAGGTAGGTGGTGACTTTGGATGAAATATAAGTTAAAGCATAAAAGTATCCAGACTTAATAGAAGAGGAGCTAGCTTGAGCAAACCACCAAACATAGTGCCTTCCTCACGAATAAAGTCAAGTTGGGATAAAAAAGGTTTAGGGTGAGTCATCATATCAGTGGGTTGAAACAAAACAAATAAGGTAAAAGTCAAGGTAATCAAAGTCATAAAGGTGGCACATATATCTTACAACTTCCTATTTCTTCAAATTAAATCTCTAATCACATTAAAAAAATTATCTTGCAGACCCAACTAAACCTATTCTTTATAAGGCCTCTTGAAAAAGTACTAAGTTAGATATCATTGTGATTATGGATATAAAATTAAAAAAAAATTGTGACTTAAGAAAAATGGTAGAAGAGTTTTTTCATAAAGGGAATTGAAGGTAATTCCTTAAAGACAAGGCAATAAAAGAGAGGTTACCCAGAAATAAAAACAATTGAGTTATGTAGGCCTCTAAAAAGTATTAGAAAATATAGTAGAAAGAGCTAACCAAGGAAGAGCCATGGCTGGGGTGATGTGTTTATAATTTTAGGAGAGCTCATAATGACAAAATCATAATTTAAGAAAGAGGCTTATCATGAAAAAGAAGTGGCATAAATACTCACAAAGCTACAAAAGAGACAATACATATTTTTTATGATTTTGAAATTCATATTTACATAACCCCAATAATGATCATTGTAGCTTTAGTAGGTAATTATTAAATGAAATTTATATTGATTGATAATGGCATTCTAATTGAAATTTTATTTTATGAATTAAATTTTTATATTAAACCTTCAAGTCAATAAGATTGGTGTCTGGTCATCTTCACATTGCTTCAAATCCCCTACTAGGCTTTGCAAAAGGCATGTTTTTTATATAAAGCATAATTATCCTTCCAACAATTTTAGATGAGCCATCCTTATAATTTACCATTGTCAAAGAGTTTATGTTATATGTATAACTATGTACATTTACAAAGTCATTCTTGGAATACCTTTGTTATATGTTTCCTTATCAATAACTAGAGAATTCCCTATACTAAAAAGAGTCAAGGTTATGGGAATAAAGTGTAGTCAAGACAATGCCATGTTGCCTTCTGAAAAAGATTGCAAGTCTGCAAATTTTATAACTATAGAGGAGTTGCTTGAAGTTATATTGTGTTTTGACTTCTCTAATATTATTTTCTTTGCAATCCCATCAATCATATTTAGGGTGCAACATAATGTAGACATGGAATACATTCATTGATTTAAAATAGGTAAAGTCCTTGTTAAATCATAACTTTTGCAATATAATATTGGTGGAAAAAGTATATTTTTAATCCTAACATTTGCACCAAAACATTGGTTATCCTATCATTTTAAAGCATTCAAAAAGAACTTTAACATTTTAAACCTATTTAAATTTAACTCTAAATTAACAAAACGTTTAATTAAATTATATTTCTAGCAGTTAAGTAGCACATCCTTTTTATATTTTGTTATTGATATAGGATCCATATTGTCACATAGACGTCAAGTGGTAATATGAGTCTCACTCACTTAATTTAAACTGTAAGAATTTCAATTATCCTTAATTTTATATTAATCATAATAAAATTTAATTAATATTAATTAATCCTAATTAAATTTAATTTAATTTTAATCCTAAATAATCTTAATTATACCTAAATAATTCTAGTTTCACATTTATTCTAATTTAACCCAATACTAATTTTAGATTAGTAACTTCATTGCCAGACAAAAGTTTTCTTCTTTTATGGAAACCCTAGCTTCCTTGTTTAAAGCTTAGTTGCCCAAAATCTTTATCAACTGCCCAAAACATTGTCTTCTCTTAAAATCGTTAACAACCATTAGTAATCGCAAGAAACATGGTTGATGGGTTATTGACTAGGTTAGTGAGCAGATCATTTAACATTTCTTTGGCTTTATCATACTATAATAATTTTGTTTTTGAGTGTAGTTCCTTTGTTCAATAAAAGTGGATCATCTAGAATAGCTTTTTTTTTTTTTTCATATTATGGTATTAAGGCATCTCACATATAAGTAGTTATAGTAACCTTTAAAGATTAAGACAAGAATCATCTTAGTAATAGGAAAAACAATGAAAGGTAATAGAAGTTTTGCAACACATCACCCTAGAAATAATTAGAGCTAATTAATTTCTTAATATTAATATGAAATTAGGGATAATTGAGATAATTATGATTTAACTTAAGTAAGTAGGACCCCTAGTATCACATGGCTTCTATGTGGCAGTATGGATTTAATATAAGAAATAAAAAATAAACACGTGCCGCATTAACATTAACATGAAATTAATTGGTAGAAGTATAACTCACAAAAGCTTATGTTAATTTAGGGTTAAATTTATATGATTTTGCAATGTTACGATTCTTTTAGATGTTATAAAATATTAAGGTTTAACTTGACTTTAGTATAAATATTAAGGTTAAAAATATACTTTTGTAAAATAAAACTTAGACTTTAACATTTTAGAATGTATACAAAATCTTAATGTTTCAAAATTATATCAGTTAAACCTCTAACTGACAGTAGCAACCCACATTCAATAACTAAAAAGATGACCATAAAGAGAGAATCAAAGGATTGTAAGATGAAAAATTGCTTCAATTATGAGTTTAAAGGTGAATATCTAAAATATCTAAAAAAATGATGCAATGTCTAAATCTATATAAAAAAAGGTCATATAATACTTGCATGTTATCTAAACTCACATGAAATTTGTCATTCTTTTAATGACATTATGAACTTTTTGAATTGTATCTTCTTCCAATAGAGTTGAGTGTCGATGTCTACTCTAGACTTTTGGAAACAATTAGCTTCATAAGCCCCCATCTTCGTCTCATTCAATGGTACTCTTTTGATCTTAAAATGCCTTCTAGAATGCTTATATCTTTAAGAATTTTATGTGTAGAAAGGGATACAAGACTTGGTAGAATTATAATTTCAAAGGAACATTTTTCCATTTCAAAATATGAACAAAAAATGTACCCATGTTATTCTTCTATGAGCATTACAATTGTTATTAAAATATGGGAAATCCTTTAGATGACATAATAGAACTATTAGTTTATACACTACAATCAATTAGTTGATTGTAATTTTTGCGAAATAATTATTTAAGGAAAATATTTATGTTATGCATATTTGTTTAATGTATAAGATAATGTCCATAAGATAAATGTACATTGCAAATAAAGTTATGATGAGATTATAATTATGAGATTCATATTGCATTTTTGTATTATTCCTAAATTGTTCATAGTCATTATTCTATTGAGATTGTATATAAATAGAGTATAAAGACTATCACATTTTGTGTTCTTCCTTGTAAAAGTAATCATTCTCATATACTAAAGAATATAAATACTTAAACAAATGTTTGAATGCTTGTTAGAGAACAAATTTCATTAAACTAACTTCATATGAGAATTCTATTTAAACATTTCTTATATGTCTATATAAATTTTTGGTATAATGATTGTATAAGTGATCTTTTGATTTTAAGATCTATAAAGTATCTCATACAAAGATTATTAGGTTTTAGTACTACTTTATAACTTATCCTTGATAGCTCAATCAACAATCAATAGATATAGTATGAATTATACGGAGGTAGTTAAGCAATCAATATAAGATTCATCACCCTAAAATGATTAGAGAGAATATTCCCTTGTTTTCAATTAGCATTGATTCAAAAATTTTGTAGCCAAGTTGGAATAACACTTTTTAAAATAGTTTTGAAATGTTATTAATATGACTACTATGATTAGACTCAACTAGAGTAAACAATGATTTTATACTTTATATCTAATTGGAATATTATATGATGAAAGGATCAAATTATATGAAAGATTAGTTAAACCACTTTGACATTGTTAAAGTTTAGATGTTCATAACGTGTTGTTCTACGTCAATCTTGATTAATAAATGTAAATTATTTAATTAGAGAATCAATGATAAATTAAAGAAACTTTTTAAATACAATTTAAAGTTATAATTTATATCTATTGATAACATATTTAAGAATTTAACGGCTACACATAAAGAATGATTAAAGAAATAATAGGTAATTTATTCATGTTCACTTAAACCTAAAGTTTGATAAAGTTTAGAATCAAATATAAGATGCTTCATAAATAAAGACCGATAATATATATTGGAAGTTATTTATGCTCAATTAGTATTTGATTAACCTTAATTATAAATTTAATTAAGATTAAAATATATTACAAGTAAATTACCAAAAGGTCTAAGTCCTATTATAAAAAATATATATAGATTCTAAAAGAGCTAGAATTTTTTACTTACCAATCTCTACTCAACTTTTAGGGTTCTCCTATCTAGTCTATGTTGAAACTATTAAAAATTATATATATGTATGACTACAATGTCAGTAGTGATGAACTTGTTTTAGAAATTGAATAGAAGAAAAATGTAAGAGAAAAGATCAAATTTCATAATAGAATACAATTTACATTTATACTTACATTAATCATATTATAAAATTTAAAATTTTCAAAAAAGTATAAATTTATTTTACTACCAAGTAGAATTGAATTTCATCATAATTTCCCAATGACTATATTCCAGAGGAGTCTTCGTTGACCACATAATTATGACCTATATAAGCACCCCATGGTCGTTTCAGAAGATAGTTGGCTATCGATTCTGTGCTAGATATTTGTACATGAAACAGATGCCCGGTACTCAGCATTTGAAAGATTTCGTCATAGATGAAGAGAGAAGCTAAATAAGGACTGGCTTTTATTTATCTCACTTCAATTCTTACACAAGTCAATTTATGCTTATATACAAACAACTAGAAAACAAAAAAAAAAACTAAGGCCAACTTCTCTATACAAAACAACCTCACTTTATCTAAAGTAAATATTACACGTAACTATATAAAACACATAAAAGCTATACATAAATTTAACATCCACCCCCCCCCCCCCCTCAAGTTGGAGTTTGGTGGGCATCAACCAAACCCAAATTGGAAAGAAGAGAAGCAAAAGCTGGTGCTGCCAAAGCTTTGGTAAAAAGATTTGCTAACTGTTCCTTGGAAGAAATATGAGTAGGATCAACAAAACTAAGCTTGTATTGATCACGAACTACATGACAGTCAATATCAAGATATTTTATGCGTTCATGAAAAACTGTGTTAGCAGTAATATGTATGGCAGCCTTGTTATCACACCATAAAGGAATAGGTGAAGTGAAAGAAATCTGTAAATCATGCAAAACGTAAGAAATCCTTAACAATTCACACACAGTTGAAGCCATGCTTCGACACTTAGCTTCAACGGAAGATCTAGAAACTATGGGTTGTTTTTAGTCTTCCAAGAAACTAAAGAAAAACCCAAGAAAACACAGAAACTAGAAATAGAGCTTCGAGTCATTAGCATGATCCCCAATCAGCATCACAATAAGCCACAAGTGAACATGTAGGAGATACAGGAGAAACAGAAGATGCAGTGGAAGCAAGAATAAATAAACCTAGAGGGACAACCCTTCAAGTATTTCAACAAGTGAAGAGCAACATCCCAATGACCTTTACAAGGAGTATGAAGGAACTGACTTAGCTGTTGAACTGCAAAAGTAATGTCAGGATGAGTAAATCCCAAATATAGTAGGCTACCAATCAACCTTCTATACTATCTTGCATCATCTAATAACTTACCAGATTTGTCAGTTAATTGCAAGCCCTTAGGCAATGGTGTAGAAACTGGTTTTGCTCCAGTCAAATCTAAATCAGATAGAATATCCAAAACATACTTTCTTTGATTGACATATAAACCAGTAGATGATATAGCAAACTCTAAACCAAGAAAATATTTAGCTGGGCTAAGATTCTTGATGGTAACAGCAATATGTAAAAAACTTTTACATGTAAGATAGCTTCAGATGGCCCAGTCAACAAAATGTCATCCACATAGATAAGAAGTGCAACAAAAGTAGAACCAGTGGATTTGGTAAACAAGCAATGATCATGTTGTGATTGCACAAAACTATAAGAAAGCAAGTGTTTAGTAAATTCACAATTCCACTGTTGTGAGGCTTGTTTTAAGCCATACAAGGACCAATTCAGCTTGCAAACTTCCTTAGGTCCAGACTTAGCATAACCATCCAGAGGTATCATATACTCTTCCTCATCAAGAAAGCCATGCAAAAATGCATTATTCACATCTAATTGATGTATTGGCCAAGAAAAATGTGCAATAATAGCTAGTAATAAACAAACAGTTATTGTTTTAGCAACTGGTGAAAAACTATCAATAAAATCAACGCCTTCAATTTGATGATAACCTTTTACTACTAACCTAGCCTTATAGCGGTCAACAGTGTCATCGGGCTTAAGCTTCACCTTATAAATCTGCCTGGAACCAATGGCCTTCTTACCATCTGGTAAAGGGGTTAAAATCCAAGTCTGATTGGATTCCATTATAGCCAACTCTTGCTGCATAACTCTTATCCAATTTGTATTGAATTTAGCCTGATGATAAGACTGAGGTTCCTGAATATTTGAAACATTTTCCAAAAAAGACAAATATGTGGAAGTAAGATGTGGGGTAGGTATAAAACGAAAAGTAGAAGGGGTATAGGCAAAGGAGTTACAACTTGAAGATTGACAGTGAGAAGATGAAGATAAAACATCGTTGGTGGCTATATGAAACATAAAATCATTTTGCCAGGCTGGTTTATGTGATATTCTATTACTTCTACGCAAACAGGGAGTGGTAATAATTGGGGAAGTTGAAGAAGGAATGATGAAGATTCTGCGATAGGTGGATCAATGATTAAGATTGGAAAATTGATAGAAGACTAATAAGGGAATGTAGTTTCATGTAAAACTACATCTTTAGAAACAAGAAGAGAATGAGAGACAAGATCAAACAACTTATAAGCCTTTTGCCCATGACTATAACCCAAGAAAACACATTTATATGCCCTTGGATCAAATTTATCCTTATGGGGTTGAACATTTGTGGCAAAACCAAGACAACCAAAATAATTTAATTGATCATACTTGGGTGGATAACCATATAAAATCTCATAAGGTGTTTTCCACCTTAGAGAGAAGTAGGAAGCCTATTTATGAGATAGGTTTTTGTAAGTATAGAATCACCCCAAAATTGTTTAGGTAAAGAAGCTTGAAACATAAGAGCTTGAGCTATCTATAATAAAGGCCTATTTTTCTCTCCACTGTCCCATTTTGTTGTGGTGTATAGACACACAACTTATGATGGAGAATTCCCAATTCCCTAAACAGTTTCTGACACTCTCCACTTAAGAACTCAGCTCCATTATCAGTTCGAATGGTCTGAACAAACTTCTAAAACTGAGTTCTGACCATCTTAAAAAATATCTAAAAACTGGATCACCTGACATTTATGATTCATCAAGTAAGTCCAAGTTGCCCTACTGTAATTCTCCACTATAGTCAGGAAATATTTCCCACCAGATATAGAATGTTGATTATAGGGACCCCAAATATCTACATGCACTAACTGGAAAACAGAGATAGTATGAATAATGCTAAAAGGAAATGACAATCTGTGTTGTTTAACAAGTGGGCAAATGTCACAAACACTAGCTACACCAACAAATTTATTATCAAAAGAAACAATGTATCTAAGTACAATGTCAGAAACATGGCCTAAACGTTGATGCCAAAGTTTGTGCATAGACATAGAATGAACATTATTGGTACTACTATCAACAGTGCAGAAAGAATATTTAGTTATTGTGTCAGCATTGAAGGAATGCTTGTCTAGGATATATAGCTTGCCTACAGCCTTACAAATTGCAAATATTTGGTTAGTCGTCAGGTCCTGCAAAATGCAATAATTTGGATAAAATGTGAAGGTAACAAAGGATGTGGTTGCAAGTTTATTAATAGACAAAAGGTTGAACTTGGAAGTAGGTATATGTAAAGTTTCTGTCAAGACAAGTTTATTTGGTAAGAAAATGTTGGATCCCATTTCCAGAACCTAACTACTTAATCCGAAAATCCAAACTTGAACCCGAATACACGATGGAAACCTTAGTCTGCTCCGAAAATCCCGATATAATTTTTTTTCATCTTATTCATCTTAAAAGTACATTTTCAAAAACATCCTTCTATAGACCTCAAATATTTAATCATATTCTTATCCTTATTCTAGTCCTATTCCGTCGTAACCCGATTTTCTCGAAAATCGGGCAGCATAACGGCTGTAGTTCGACAGCCCAAAAATTAAAACAAAGCAA
>JANZLC010070658.1:0-13015 GCA_026413385.1 Erythroxylum gracilipes
AAATATCTTCTCATAGTTAAAAGACTAAATATCTATACCTGAATATAAATATCAATCACCTCGACTCTGCAACTTTTGCCGTTGGTTTCCACCTCGACGCTACTGTAAAATATAGGTCAGCTTATAAGATATAGGTCAGCCAGATGATGTAAGCATACAAACTGTAAGCATTTAGGTACAGTTAAATGAACCGTGGCTACAGATCTATTATAGGATCTAAAATGGCTAGATAAGTTAATTGTCTTAAAGAGGTGAAATCACCAACAAAATCATGCTAACTGTCATTTAAGAAATAGAACTATAAGAAATTGATAGACGTGATACATATAAGGACAATGCAGATAACAAAAAGATAACCTTTTCTTATAGCTGAAAGCAATCTAGTTTTGTCTTTTTAATTATGCAAAGCTCAAATTTGAGCTTACTTGATTCTGATATATTTTATCCATCTTGCTAAAGCATGACTTAGTTTTGTGAATACAATTTATGTAGAATGGACAGCCATGGTGAGAGCATGATGATTGGGCTCTTAGTTTATATGCCCTCTTCCTTTGCACTTAGGAAACAAATGAGCAGATTGAAATTCCGGTTACAGTATCTCCAGCAGTTTTTAGTACATAGGAAGGCATAGCTACCTATGACATGATCTTCAATGTTGGTCAAACTAAATTATTAACGTATCTGCCATAGTGCAAGTAGTTTGCTAGTTCACAGAAAAGCATCTTGTGTCATATATGTCAACAGATTTAGTGCTGGATGAGTCATGTTTTAATGTTGCTCATTATGATACACAGGGGGATTGATTTGTCAAAATGGAGAAAGGGGAAGTGGCTGACTTGGAGAAATTCACTCTACATGTTCACGGAAATCATTTCATGGAGAAATTCACTCTACATGTTCACGGAAATCATTTCATTCTAAATACTGCTGTGGTAGATTGTACAGCAGATTCCAGTGTTGCGAGCTGTTACTATGATTGGTTGCAAAGAGGAATTCATGTCATCACTCCAAACAAAAAAGTAGAGCTCGATTAAGAGCATTGTGCAAATGCATAAGAGCAAATCCAACAACAATATGTTTGTCTTAATGGCTGCATCTAACTCGAAATTGTAGAACATGAAATTGATGGATAATCACTGCACTCTAACCTACACCTTGAAATCAATGTAACACCTCTTCAACCTAAGAAATAGCAAAGTAAATTATCTTATATAGACATCTAACAAATTAAATTATCTTATACAGACATCTAACAAACACTTAACATCAGAGTATAGGAAAAGGTTTCGCTTTTTCAGTATCAAAAGTAAAAATTAGCAATCCGTCACAAAATAATCCATTCCCTCTTCTCATCAAACACTGCCAAACATTTAGCACAATAAAAGCAAACGAAAACAAAAAGAAAAGCATTTGATTTGCAAATATAAACTAAACTTGATGTTTGGTAAGGCGACGGCGAATGGCGCGAGTTTTCTTTTGGCGAAGATCCAGAGGCAAGAACTTCTTGTTCTTGTAAACTTCCCTTAGCGCCGCTTTCTACTTCTGAGATATCACCGTCAACACATGTGCAATCGAGAGCCTCACCACCTTTCTGTTACAGGTTTAGTTGTAATAATATTATTTTAGTTATAAATGATGACTTTCGTTATGAAAAAGCATGGAGGGAAATGGAGACTAAAAATGGTCAACGTAAATCTCATGTGAAAAGCGTTACAGTAGTAGCATTAAATGCTTGATAATGATGACTTTCACTATAAAAAAGCATTAAATGCTCATGGAGGGAAATAGAGAGATATAAATGGTCCATGTAAACCATTAGATGATCACGTGAAAATCTGAATAAAAGTAGCATTAAATGGTTAATAAATGATGGAAATTTTTTGGAGGGAAAAGAAGGGGTAAGGATTGAGATTTAAGTAAGTAAGTAGAAGGGATAATATTATAATATCTAATTTTTAGGTATTGCTTTGTATTCTTTGAGCAAAGTAGGAATGTCAACTATTTTTTAGTGACACTCTTTTTTTAATCTTTTTATAGTTAAATATAATTAATTAAAATATAATTAATAAGTTATATATATTTTTCTCTTTTTTAGTAATTAAATATAATTAATTAAAATATATTAAAATTTAACAAACAAATTACTGTCAATGTTAATGGTAATCATTCATTCATTATAACCAACCATCATAATTATAATAATTATATCAATTATCATTCCTCAATATATTTATTTACGTTCTTATTATCATTATCCAATTTGAACCAAGTGCCCCATTAATTTGATGCTCTCATACCTTTTTCTTGTTAAGCCCAACTTTCGTAGTTATTTTTATTATTGTTATTTTTATAATCTGCAAGTAATAATTTAAAATAAATATAAGTAATTATTCATTTAAATGGAATTTAGTTGATTAAGCTTAACTTGAAGCATTAAAATTAGTTATCATAAATAACATATAATTAATTCATGTGTATTATTTATATCTTAAGAAAAGCATATGAGAATTTTTTTAAAAACAATTTAAATTATAAAAATTAGAGATAATGAATTTGTTTTTAAAAGAATAAATTTGTTACCTTATTCTTTATTCTTTACTTATAAATTATAAGAATTGAATTTTTGTTATTTATTAATGAAAATTTTTGTTCTTATTTCTTTATTCTTACATTATACATTATATAAGATAGTGCTTGAGTATAAGTAACCTAATGGCAAAAAAGGGGCAAATTTATGCTTGATATTGGAAGGTTAAACTAGTATTAAACTATTATAAAACTGATTAAGAACGAATAAAATTGAAGAAATTAAAATATAATTAAAATTTTATCTTTATTTATTAACGATGCTAAATTTTAATTAAAAACTATTAAATAAATTTAATTAATTAATTTTAATTTAAAAATTGATTAGTTTTCAAAAATCGACCAATTAATATATAAATTTATCATTTTTAACAATAAGAATTATTAAAATAATTCAAACTAAAAGTTAAAAGCCAAACTAAAAAATTACTCAGTTTAAACTAACGATTCAATTTTTTAATCATTGCCTGATATAAGTAAATTAAAAAAGAAAATACCCAAGATTCATAAAAAAAATAATCTAATATTCTCTCCTTTTTTTAATGTTGTTGAAACCCTTGTGTAAAATTGATTCATTCATATATATATATATATATACACAACCATTTCCCACTCCATATCACTATTTTTGCAATGGTAAGGCCAAATTAGAAGTAGATAATTCAAGATAAATGTACAAAATTGAGGGAATAAATACCCTTTTTCATTATTCTAAGCAAACTTAAACCCAGGAAAATGTCATAGAAAACACAATCCTCTAGTCTAAACTCTTGGGGTTCAATGACAGTTTTCTTATGTCTTCCACAAAGGAGGGCAAAGTCCTTTCTTGCACAAATCTTCCTCTACTCTTGTGTTACAAATAGCAATTCCATTAATTTCCAAAGGCACTTAGACTTTGTAGCAAGATCAAGAAAAGAATATCACAAGGTGTGCTAGTGAACCTGAAGCCATTGGCCCTTGAATGCATCAGACACTGGAGAATAAAGGGGTTGTGCACCACTTGATCAACGCTTGACCCATTGGAAGCTCTTTCTTGCTTTTGCTTTGCCTGGTTTTTTCCTTTCGACTTCACGTGGATCCCTCGTTAATAAACCAGCTGATAGAAACAAAGAGAACTCCATAAGACGAGGCTTGTACAAGTCAAGTACAGAGCAGAATATGCTTTGTAAAGGATTTTAGCAACATCCTAATTGCAATTTACGACTTGACAAAAAGTTTTAGTTTCCCAATCAAGAAGAGTGCACAAAGAGATGTTCTTTTCGATCGAGTTGAAATATATTTAGAATTGATCACGATAAGTGATCTGGAGCATGAAAGCATGAAGAGGAGATTTCGAGGGCATACCGCTTCTGAGCGGAGGACGCAAGTCTGGTTCCCAGTTTTGTAAAGCCCTGCTGATCCCCAGTTGAATCGCTCCAACTTGACCTGCCACAATATCATTTGATCAATTTTGCCTGCCATTGGTTAACATCAAGAGAAATGTAACTATAGGAACTTTATCAGGTGAAGATTCAGTATACATGCCCCTTTGGAAAACATATCCCTAGATGCATATAGAACTGCCATCTTCTTTATTCTTTAGCTTAAATTATTTGACGCCACGGATTAAAATGCGGAAATTTTTTTCCCCCGCTAAGTTACACAAGACCGATGAAATTGAGTCGCCCTTATCAGAGAACCATAAAACATATAAAATATCAAACTGGGAAAAATATAATCAGGAGAATCATTTCAACTTTGTGCATTCAAGCCTGACAATGATGCTGAGAGGTGAGAGCACATAGACAGAAACTTATGCTTAATATTGGGGGTATAAGGGAACATCAAGGATTGATGAAAGAATTCCCCGTTGAAACCTTAAAAAGAAAAGCTTGGGACATTAATTGCAAGACAAAATTAGGGTTGCAATATTGCTAAACTTAGTCTCTGACCAATTAAAAGACAAGATTTTATCGTATGAACCAACTGCTGGACATCATCTGGACAAATAAATCGTTAAAACTAAAAAGTTATCCCACTTCACATGTGTGCTCAAAACTTGTAGATGAGGAAGTAAATAAAGAAGGGAATCGCTTTTTTTTCCCATGCTCAAACCTACAACAAACTTTACCAAGAAGATGACTAGTATAACTTGAAACCGTTAAGCTTACCTGAAACACCACCACCTTTGACGGTACAATTGATATCCCATAGGCCGAGAGTCTTTGTCTCAGAGAAAGGTTGTAAAAGGGAAGCGCGATGATCAAGCATTGGGAAATAGGTATCAAATTGTTTATCATTAACGATGAAGCTTCCATCACCAGGCTGAATCCAAACCCGAGCCACACTACGCTTCCTTCTACCTGTTCCATAAGATCTTCCTTTATCATCCACTTGTCTCACCCTAGCTTTGGCAATTTCTTCCTGTTTCATACGTTCAATCTCAGCCCTGGCAGATTTTCTTGTATTCTTCTCATAGCGAATGTCCTCTATTTCAGTTAGAGGAGGCAATCCCTCAATGCCTTCAAAATCCTTCAGGGCAATCAAACTATCAAGCATTGCATCAGTGATACCAGATGCAGCAATCAGATCGCCAAATGCACGATTTGGACCTGAAATTGGTAACATCATATTAATACATCTTTTAAGAGACAAACCAACGGAGAGACATACAGAATCTGACAGCAACAGCCTTAGTCCACCAACAAACAGGATAACAAGCGTGTGATAGGATTTTTAAGAAAGCGAGGAAAGTAGCTCCAGAATCTAACTCAGCCAAAGTCACTCCATAAACTAAAGGACTAGCCCAAGCTCAGATAACACGATTTCCCTTTTGAATCATGCAAAGTATCAATAATGTACTTCGGTTCTCCAGGAATATAAAGTCACAGATATGCTAATTTCAAAATGCAGAAGGTGAATTTGAAGCTCCTGTTAGCATACAAACAAACATTTTCAAGACATTCCTGTCTAGTGATTAAAGTCTAAAAGTTCGACAGATAACAGTTCACTTAGTATCATTATTTCTTGTTGAGTCAACAGAAACCAAAATCAACACCAAAACCATCAACTTGAATCAGTTCAACAGTGTTTAAAGAACTTGCCTTTGATAACAGCAGTGAGCTCCTTCTCTTCTTGCTCAAGCAACTTCTCTTCTCTACTGCGATCAACCTCCACACTCACACTACTCTCAGTCCGAACGTCACTATCCTCAACAACAAACAAATTATCAATCTCCTTTTCCTCGCTCAAGTTCCAAGGTTTGAAATCCGACGACGACGTTAACCAATCGTTGTCAACACCTCCACTATCCTTCTCAGCGGACTTAAACACATCGCCGTCATCGTCTCCGCCGCATTTCTCATTTACCCACGACTCCTTCTCCCTCGACGGTGCTTCGGAAATACCGTCAAGGCTGCCGGTAGTCTCTCCGGGAAAAAGGGTGTCCGAATTTTCATCAAATTCACCAGAAAGTTTCCAGATGTTGGGATCGGATCGGTGTTTATTGCTGTTGCTGTTGTTATTATCGCCATTGTGATTGATTGAAAAGGGTCTGGAGGTGAAAATGAAATCTGGGTATCTAGGAGGAACAAGTGAGTATAACTCCGATCGAGAGTAGAGTTGAGATACGAATCGCATACGAGAGGGTTTGGGAAGGAGACGACTTAACATTGTTTAGGAATTTAGGGGTTTTCTGACATCTAGGGTTTTAGATTCTGGTACTGAAAGTGTCGTTTTAAATTTTAAGAGTATAATATTTTTTTTTTATTTTTGGAGAAAGGAACGAAGAGTAAACTTTACTATCAAGTGAAGTAAAATAAAAATAATAATTTTACATTTTCAGAATATTTGATTTTATTTTGAAAATTAATTATAATTAAATATTTAAATTTAATTAAATTTACTTTTAATTTGATAGAATTGATTTATAACTAAAATTAATTTTACTATCTAAAATGTTGAGTTTTCTTTAATTTTAATTCTTGTTTATAAAACTTTATTTGTTGTATAAATAATTATGTTAAATATAGGTTTTTATATTAGAAAGTACCTCTTGTGTTAACACAATATATTAAGTTTAGTTGGACTCAAATAATTTAGAAGGTAGATCAATGATAGTCGGGATAGTAGACCGAAGCTATGGAGCTTGGGTACGAGTTTTTTAGAATAAAATGACCTTCTTTTTTTCTTTTTCTTTTTATTTATTATTTGTCGTTAATAGTATAAAATTTAAATATAGTATGCCTGGATCGGATCAGCATTTTTTTTATTTTCGAATTTTATATTAATTCAAACATGGACATGCATCTCTACACATTTTCCATGTGCATATATTATAAAGATAAATTATTTTCCTATTCTTAGAAGAAATGGTTTGGTTAAGATGAAAGCTATAGATTATCTTTTCTTGCACTACACTTGCCTAACATTTACCGTCAAAGCAATACTAATGGAACTCTCTTATATATATACTTTCATTCCTTGACTTTCTCTTTCTAATCCATATAACATAGATTCCTACTCCTCGAGTAATTATTGAAACTCTCCATATAGGTGAGTTATATTCTTAAATACCCATTATTTCTTATTCTTCTTTTTATTTTTTAATTTCATTATAATTTAAAAATATTATTGATGCTAATTATTATTTTTTTTACAGTGTCAAAAACTGAAACTAACCAAAAGATATGAAGAGAGGACTTAGTCTCGGCCTCAAGAATCTTCTTTCTTGCCATAGTATGTGCTCCTCAAAACTTGTCTTATTTTTAATTTGTTTTAAATAATTTATTTTTATAAATATTAATTTAATTGTTATATATAATTCACAACATTTTAATAATTAAAGTAGTTTTTAGTTATGATTAAAAAACTAAACTGATTTGGTCGGTTTAATTGTAAAAATTTAAAATCAACCAACTTTTTAATTCGATTTATTTTAACAACCCTCATTGTTAAAATCAATCAGTTTATGAATTAACGATTTAATTTTTATAAAGCAACATAAACTAATTAATTTTTATTTTAACAATCTTTCTTTCAATTTAATTTTAAATTAAGGACAGTCTCCTTTAATCATATTTTAAATCGTTTAATTTTATTAAATCTTTAACAATTTTATGACAATTCAATATCAGTTGAACCTTTTAAATCTTAAATATTTTTTCTTATTGATTTAACTTTCGATCTGATTTTTAAAACATTGCTAAAAAGCATGAAAGTCTTAAGTAGCTCATATTAGTATATTATGATTCATAAATATAGCTAAATATTTAATACTATCTTTCACAAAATACAAAATAAGACTATTGGTCATCACAATCATTAATTTTGGTAAAATCTTACAGTGAATAAATTAATAAATTAAAAATAATTTATAAATAATATATTATAAATAAAAATTAAGAAATTAATTGATGAGCTTGATAGAAGTTGATTTTGAATCTAAGATATTTTAACTTTAATACTTAATTGAAATAAAAATTTTGATAACAAATTTTGATTCTTACAAAAATTATTTAAATTGAATTTCAATGTTTATAAGTATTTTATAAATTTTAAATTAAGTCTAAATTACAACAACAATAGTAATACCCAGTAAGAATTTCGTTAAGACACAAAGTTTCATAAATTCTAGTAATATATAGTCATACCTCTAACCAGTAAAGAGTCTTTCGAAATGATTCACATTAAATTTAATACTATGATGTTTTATTTAATAATTATTCAAATTTTAAATCACGTGAGAATATCACAAGTCAGGCCGGATCGGATCTGAAGTCGAGTCCAAACATTACTCAAATAAGACTAAATTTGACATGTTGGCACAAATTTTGCAATTTTTCAGAAGTCAAAGCTCAAACCCATCAAAACGACGTAGATGTGCGTGAAGAATATGCCAATGCTTTTAGGACCGAGTCCTGCATTGAGTTCTGGACACGTGTCGTGGCGTTGTCGGACACAAATGTTCCCTCCTCGTACAAAAGTCCCGTCGACTCAACCACCGCAGCTCGGCTGCCATCTTACAGGCTTTTCGTCGAACACCTGTTGGACCCTGATCAACCCACCGTGACCCGAATCCTGAAATTGCTCCATATCCCAGACACCATTCACTCGTTATTATCTGAATACTTCCTCCAAACATCCAATGCCTCTCTACTCTGCGGTTTGTTACTGAAAGAAATCGACCATGTTCGAATCAAGTACAGGTCCTTCGAAACCTCGGTTCAACTCCACGAGTCAGACCCTTTTTGGGTTTTATCCGAATTCACCAACTCTCTCAACCCATTCGGCCAATCCGGTTCATCTCAAATCCGGGTCGTGGAGATCCAAGCTCAATGCTCGAAATTGCTCAAGCAATTAGAATCGACCCGCGACAGAACAAAAGCCAAATTGAACCTAAACTCCAAGCTGAAACATAGCTCAGCCATCTTCCTGGTGGCTCTAACAGCTTCACTGGTTATAATCGTAACGACTCATGCTCTAGCTCTCTTGGTGGCTACTCCAAGTCTCGTAGCTTTCTCCCTAGATTCGGCTTCCACTAAGAGCCTAGCCAGGGTGTGGAGTCAGCTTGATGCAGCTGCGAAAGGGACGTATATCCTGAGCAGAGACTTGGAAACGATTAGTCGAATTGTTGATAGGATAAGCCATGAAATGGAGCACATGAAGGACACGGTTAGGTTCTGGGTAGAGAGAGGAGAGGATTGTGTTCAAGCTGGTGGAGGTGAAGTGATGCGACGGATGAAGAAGGACTGTGAGTTTAGCCAACAACTCGATGAACTGGAGGAGCATTTGTACTTGTGTTTCATGACCATAAACAGAGCTAGGAACCTTGTACTTAAGGAGATATTGGACCCTGGTCAGTCTAAGACAAATCCCTAATTTTTCTGTTAAATTAGGTTAATTTCTATTTGTTTAGTTTGATTTTCACATTATTAATATATTCCTTTTCTCTTTTATATCAAATATTATTATTAATTTTTTTTATACAAAATAGAATTACAAAGAAAAAAAATCTAATGCACCTTTTATTTTGAAACGGTCAGGAGAAGGTCGTTAATGTACACAATTTTTCTTTTCTAATTTTTTTTTAAAGAGTCTATTTCTGTTATTCGAACTTATTATGTTATATTCACATAAAAATAATAAAAAAATAACTTTATAAGTTACTTTAAAAGTATCACTTGTATAACTGGAATTAGAATGCTTACATGTCTTGTGTGATTGGAACTCATAATTTACCATAGATGTAAGACCATCTACAACTACAACAAACTCAAAGATCTCTATAGAAAATTTTGTTTTCTATGGAGTTAATAAACCCATGTAAACACAACTCACCTCAACCTGAGTTTATTGAAATTTGGATTAGGAATCGAAAAAATTTAGCTTGACTCATAACTCATCTCAATCTGAGTTGATTGAAATTTAGATTAGGAATTGAAAAAATTTAGCTTGGACTCGAAGCTTGGTTTGAACTTGAGTCCGATCAAAATTACACAACCCAAAGTTTGATTTTTTTTAAGGGTTAATTACAAAAAAAATTCAAGCATTCATCAATTTTTTAATTATAGTCCGAATTTAAAAAAGTAGCAATAAAATATTTTAAATTTTAACTTTTTTCAATTTTAACTTAAACTTTAAAAAGTGATAATAAAATGTCAAAACTTTCAATTTTTTTATATTTATAGTCCGACATTATCTATTGTTCTCCCGACACCCTCAACTTTTTTTTTAATGCCCTAAATTACTCTTACATTATATCGTACTGTACCAGTAAGCTCTTCGTTTTTAGTTCGTTCTCCTGATGTTTTTAGTATAAGGGCGTTGGAGTTGAGTAATCTAAAATCGAAGGGCGAAGGCGTCGAAAGAACAAACTAAAAAACAAAGGGAAAAACTAAAACTAAAACGTAAAGTTGTTGGGGTTGTGTAATCTGATTTAGGTCATTTTTAAACAACAACATCATTTTAATTATGTGGTTAACGCCTTTTCATTAATGTTCGTTTGTTGTGCTAATTTTGATTGACGTGTATTAATAATTAAAGTTTATGAAACACGCGGCAAATCATGACAACAAACTTAATGAAAGCACTAACATCATATTATAATTAAAAACAATTAAAAGTTTAAGCATTTTATTGTTACTTTTTAAAATTCGGGTTAAAATTAAAAAATTAAAAGTTTGAACATTTTATTACTACTTTTTAACGTATAGACTATAATTGAAAAATTGACAAAAAATTGAATTTTTTGTAATGAATTATTTTTAATAACAAATTTAAAAATAAAATCATTTTATTTAAAATAAAATCATTTTTCTTATAATTTTTAAATATCAAGTCAGACAATTTGAATTTGAACCTGACTCGAAGTTTAATTTTTTTTAGAAAACTCAAAGTTTGATCCAAAGTCCGTTCAAATTGGTCGGATCCGTTGATTTCTGGCTAGACCAAGTCGGGCTCATATTTATTTTTTGTTTTTTGTTTTTTCAAGGGAGAGCACGAGATTAAATGCTTAATTTCGGAGAGGAGTCACCAGTTATATCCGCGAGGATATATGAGATACAACCAAATTGATGTCGGGCTTTAAAATTTGCTCAGCAGTTCAAATCGGGTCCGGACCAGGCAGACTGACATTGCCAACCTTAATAACGTACTTGAGAGCAGCACCCTCATTTGTGGCATCAATTATTACGAGCCATGAGTCAAGGGCATGGCCTACTACAACAACTGACCACATATGTGGCCATTGATTAGGAGTGAGGAACAACCATATTGATATTTGTAAACTAACTAAAGGCAATCTACTTAACCAAGCTCCATGTGACTTTAACTTAAATCCCTGAGTTAAAATTGTCGGCCACAGCAGGACCCTTATTCGTGATAGCTTCGGAGTCTAGCTTGATGGCTTCGTACAAAAATCTTAGATGGTGCATCACTGTCTCTGTAAAACTTTTGGGAGTTTTTAAAATCTTAGCTTAGAAATTTTGGTTATCGTCGCGTGGAACTAGAGATAGAGATGAATTTTTTAGTAGTGATGAATCTCTTGATTGACGTACCTAAATGATCAATATCACTCAACCCTGGGTATTAACAAGTTACTTACTTGAAACCGGGTAGTCTTATCTTGCCGTATTTATAAGGAGAGAAATTAGTGTATCGATTGGCTCACTAACTTTGTTGTAAATTTTGGGCTCGAGATTATCACTTTTGATCATGCACCTATAGGTTGCATCTCAATCCTTCTAGAGAATTCGGCTGAGGTTAGCCTCCTTAGACGAGGCATATAATTTGTCTCTTTTTTTTCGGTGTAATAAAAAAAACTTAAATCCCTGACTTTATAATTTTTACGAATTCAAATGTTATATAAAAGTAAAAGAAATTTTTTTTGCTATTCTTTGCAATAAATTGGTCTCATATAATCATTTTTAACAATAATAAAGTTTTTTAAATAATTTTTATATTATTACTATTCTATTTCATATAGTTTGTAATTACTTATCTATATAATTATTTTGATTATAACACTTTTAATATATTTTTATTATAATTTTCTAAATTTTACATCTAATGCTCTATATATGATAGCAGATCGAGTTTATGATCATATTAATATCATTCATATTCCAAAATAGTTAGCACCGATCAAACTTGAAAAGTTATGCCAATAGAATAGATCAGTAACTATCAGAAAGTATTTTATGCTTATCATATGCATTCTTTTCACACAACTTCTCATCTTATTCTCAATCTCAAAACACTACGAGATGGATCTTCTGGCACGTCTATTATAATAGTATTTTATTTATAAGAAAATTTTAGTTTAACAAAAAGTGATTTTTAAATTGTTTTTTCTACGTATTTCCCATATTTTTATCTATGTCTAAAAATATTTCACAAATTAATAATTAAAATCAAGAAAAAAATATCCTAATCAAAATTTACCATAAATAGATATCGCTATTTGAATCATACCTTGTAGCGCCCCCTTACTATAAAGTACCCACTGGAACGCCCGTAGGTCATTCCGGTACATATCCTACGATAAAAGACCACTACTGACAACCACCACTAAACTCCTCATGGCATCACAATGATAAAACAGTAATGAGAAATTGGTAATTTTTTAAAATCAAACTGTATTTCATTTCATTTACTCAAACTCAGTAATTTATACACTGTCAGTTTCATTTGTCTGTACAATCCTTCAAAACACTATACACTAAGTACTATACAATAATGCACAAAGAACAGTTCTAACTATCAATCTCCAAAAGAAAGCCCAGCTGACCGACCTTTGAGCCATAGCCTCTCTCGCCAATCTATAGTACACGGCTCTACAGTCCTGAGGGAGCTATCAGGCTAAACTCAATCCTAAAAAATAGATTGCAATTTTGAATGAGTTTGCGAACTCAATGAGAAACCATCATCGATGGTTCTCCCAATTCATGCA
>JANZLC010070685.1:0-13013 GCA_026413385.1 Erythroxylum gracilipes
ATATCATGGACTTCATTAATTCGATTAAAGATCAATATCAATTCATAAAGAATGAACATCAAATTAATGAAAATGCCTTGCTTTATTTATTCATAAAGTTGATTGCCTTTAAGGCACTACTCTAACATCTATTACTCATTTTAAATTAAGAGATAAAATAATATTAAATGAACTAATTAATAAAAATATTATGATGATAAAAAGTAATTTTTTTTGTTGAACTAGTCTAATTCAAGCTAGTAAAACTAATTAAGTAGTGAAATCAATTGCAAATTGATTAACTAGCATATAATTTTTTTCATCTTATATGATTATATGACATCATCCCAAAAAGGATACAAAGGAGGAAGTTAAGAGGGAATGATATAGGTAGGATTCACTGGGCAAAAAAAACTCCTCTTATCTTTCATGACATTTGTAACCAACATATTAAAAGGAGTAAGGGAAAATGCGGTGGAGTTATTAGTCAAAGGTTACCATGGAAGAAGGTGGAGGAAGAGTTTCACAAAGCAACCAGCTTACCATGGGATAAAACAAAACTTAAAAATAAGTTTGATTGGATGAGAACTAGATGGAGTCTTTGGAAACAGTTGAAAGGGAAAGAAATGGGATTAGGATGAGATTATGACAAAAGAACAATTGTTGCTAGTGAGGAGTGGTGGACTTTGAAGATTAAGGTTATCCTTTTTTTTTTTCCCAATTCACATTATTTTCATTTACTCTAATGCTAAATAGTTAGTTAAATATAAGTTATTTAAATTTTTTGTAGGAGAACATCAATTTTAAAACATTTAAAGAGGAAGGGCTAGAACCTAAGCTTGAATGTAAGTTGGATCAACCTTTTAGATGTTTGGCCCGAGGAGAGACTACGAGAAGTTAAGGAAGTATATGTTCCTTCTCCACCTGATATTTATAATGCTCATCATCAATTGTCAGGCTATCATGATCATAAGAATATAGATGAGACTAGTGGTCTAAACAATTGGAAAAATGTGTGGAGAGAATCTACCCTAACCCCTCAAGCTACATATGATGAAGGGAGTGAGAGAAGAAGATGCAAAAGCGTTTTGGAGAGTGATAGTTCACAAAGTAACAAGAGTGCAAGAACTGATTCCGCTAAAAGGGTAGGAAGATCCGCAACAATGTATGAGAGGCTTGACGATATGATGCAATTGATTCAAGAGAAGCAGGGTGCAACAATGGAGATGAATAGATCCATTATGAAAATTTTAGACATGATGAATATTGGTGCATCACAAAGTACTGGTGCTGGTGCATCACATCATGATGTTACAAATGCTTTGGGAAAATATGTACTTTTCCTGGTTTAAAGACTGGTACTCCTGAATTTTACTTTGCTTGCATGTTGATTGAAGATCCGCAAAGAAGGTCCATTTTTTTTCGTTTACTAGATGAGACAAAAAGTGTTGAATACATAAAGTTTATGTATGAGTATTACAAACATAAAAAACATTAAACATAGTTTCTATCTATCCATTGCTATGTTTAGTTTATTGCTTTTATTATTTGTGAACTTATGTTGACATGGTGTTTTTTTAAAGACATTATGAATTTGGTTAGCTTATTTTATTATATTATGTTATCTTGTTGGTAATCTACAATTTTATTACGTGTTATATTATTTATTTCTGTATATTTAGACATATAAGTGTCTTGTTTATTTACAATATAATTTTACTTATTGATCTATAGGTATGGATGATAATGTTATGCTAATTATGCAACTTCTACAAATGAAGCAATTTTTGGACAATGAGATTGAGTTTTGGGATTCGGTGACTTGTGTAGTGGGTTACATGAGTGTATATTTTTTTAACCACATATACAAAGAACCATGCATAGCTTCCTATCAAATAGGAGAACTATGGATGAATGAATTATTGAATGGTCATGAAAAAAGGTGCTTTAATTCATTTATGATGAATCAAAATACATTTCGTCAATTATGTATGGTTTTGGAAAATAATTATAGTTTGAGACCTTCAGATATGATGTCTATTTTGGAGAAAGTTTATTCGTGTATATCTTAAGTAAAGGTTCCTCTAATAGAGGTACCTAAGAGCGTGTTGAACATTCTGGTGAAATTATGAGTAGAATTTTTAAAGAAGTTTTGACTGCTATGGATGGATTTTCAAGGGATATACTAGTACCAAAAGATCCCGAATTCAAGGACATTCCACCACAAATTACCAATGATGTTAGATATATGCCACATTTTAAGGTAATTGAATATGTTCTTCCTCTCCCTTCATTATATTTTCCAATGAAAAATGTTGTTTCATCATCTTATGATTATTGTTTTATATTAGGATTGCATTGGAGTTATTGATGGTACACATATAGCGGTAGTTGTTGCAGAGGAGGATCAAATGAGATTTAGAGGATGGAAAGGAATAACAACAACAAATGTATTAGCAGCATAACTTACTATTTACATATGTTTTAGCGGGTTGGGAGGGATTAGCACACGATTCTCGTATTTTACTTGATATAATCGGTAATTCGAGACTTAAATTTTCAAAACCACCGATAGGTAATTTTAAGATTTGTAGGATTTTCTATTCATGATTTAGACTTTTTATGATATCATTTATACTAATTATATTGCTTCTATGAAAACTCAGGTAAATATTACTTGGTTGACAAAGGCTATCCAGAAAGAGAAGGATATTTGACACCTTACTTAAAGACAAGATATCATCAATCGGAATTTCGTGGTGCAAATCTAAGAGGATCTCAAGAAGTTTTTAATCGAGCTCATTCATCATTGAGAAGTTGTATTGAGAGGGCTTTCGGTATTCTTAAGGCTCGATAGAAGATATTGGAGAAAATGCCTAAGTATTCATTAATGAATCAAAATAGAATAATTTATGCAGCTTTTGCGTTGCATAACTATATTAGAAGAAGTACAATTGACGACCCGAATTTTAGCATCATCGATCAAGATCCTAAATTTATACCTGCAAATGTATTTCAAGATGTTAAAGTTAACTCTATACAAGAAGACATTGAAGAACAGAGAACTCGGGAGATAACAACTATTCGCGATAATATTGCTTCTAATTTAATGGCAGTTAGATGTTGTTCTTGAATTGTTATAAACCTTTTCTTTAAATGATGAAGTTCATTTCTATTATTATTTTTTGATTATTATTATTATTATTATTATTATTATTATTATTATTATTATATGTTATTTGTTTTTATTAGAGTTATAAGCTTAATTTTTATAGAATCAAATATCTAAAATCTAAATTCTTATAAGAATATTTAACCAAATACTAAAATATATAATATTCATATCTTTATATATATATTTAAAGTTATGTCCTCATAAGTCATTTTATACATAAACAGCTAATACTAAACAACTAATTTTACCAAACATCTCTACCCAAATAGCTAATGCAATCCGCTGTTCAAATCAACTGATAGAATCAACTAACAGCTAATGCAATCAATTGATTGCCAAACAGGGCCTTTGTAATTCACTCAACCATTGTTGTATGTTTCCTCCTCCAATAAGACATTCACAGTGAAAGAATAGAAAGAAACAATTGATATGTAATTGTATTGTATTGATTGTATATTTAGCTGAAGAGCTTACAGGTATTTATACATGTTTTTGGTATCAGATAATAATTACAAATAAGATATTGAGGATCAAATAAGATATATAAGATAAATAAGATACACAAGATAAAATCAAATGAGATACATTTTAAAGAGAAAATATCATATCTGATATGAAGATCTGTATATGTTTATCAGCCCCTCTCAACCTCATTGTGGGTAGAAACAGTGAGCTTGTTGCAAAGGCGATGAAAGGCAGATGAAGCTAATGCTTTAGTCATGATGTCTGCAATTTGATTGAATGAAGAGATATGTCAAATATAAAGAGCTTTGTTGGCCACTAGATCACGAACAAAGTGGATGTCAATCTCGATATGTTTAGTACGAGCATGAGCAATTAGATCAGCGGCAAGGAAGGTGGCACCAAGATTATCACACCATAGTGTAGGTGTAACATTAGAGAATCCAATTTCACTTAAAATGGATTTAAGCCAACTGATTTTAGCAGCGACAAGAGCAATACTTCTATATTCAACTTCAGTGCTTGATCTGGCAACAGTGGGTTATTTCTTAGCACTCCAAGAGATGAGGTTGAAGCCATGAAAAATACAATATCCAGAGGTAGAATGACAATCATTAGGACAGCTAGCCCAATCAGCATCACAGTAGGCCTATAAGGTAAGAGAAGAATTTTAGGTTAAATGTATACCTAAAGAGGGTGTAGATCGGAGGTAGCGAAGAATCCGTTTCACTGTGGTCCAGTGAATGTCGGTACGACAATGTAGAAATTAAGAAAATTTATTGACAACAAATTGAATGTCAGGGCCAGTAACGCAAAGATATTGTAGAGCACCAATAGTACTCCGATATTCAGTAGGATTGGAAAGAGGAATGCCATGATTTTTTGAAAGAAGAAGAGCGGGTGTGATTTGTGACAGATTTGGAGTGATCTAGGCTAGTGCCATGTAGTAGTTCTTTGGTATATTTTGTTTGTGTGAGTAGAAGGCCATTTGTTGTGTGGGTAGCTTCAATACCAAGAAAATAATGGATTGGTCCTAAGTCTTTGATGTAAAAGGAAGTGTTGAGATCTTGAATAAGGGTGTTGATGAATGAGGGTGAAGAACCCGTAATCAAGATATCATCAATATACACTAAAAGAAAGGTAGTATTGGAGGGGGTATTATGAACGAAAAGTGACATGTCAGATTTAGTGGAGACAAAGTGAAGTTCACAAAGTTTTTGACTGAGGTGATGAAACCAAGCACGAGGGGCTTGTTTTAGACCATAGAGAGCTCTGTGAAGGCGATAAACGTAAGAAGGATGATGTGTATCTAGGAAGCCAGGAGGTTGAGCCATAAAGACTAGTTCTTGAAGAATGCCATTAAGGAAGGCATTATTGACACCAAGTTGACGAATTTTCCAATTTTGGAGAGTGCAATAGTAAGGATGAGATGGATGGTAGTGGATTTGACAATTGAGCTAAAAGTATCTATATAATCTATACCAGGAGTTTGATGATACTCTTTGGCAATAATACAAGCTTTATAGAGATCAAGAGTTCTATTAGAATTTCATTTTATGCGAAAGACCCATTTACAACCAACAAGATTGACATTTGGTGCTGGAGGGACAAGAGTCCAAGTGTTGTTGCAATGAAGAGCTATGAACTCGTCAATCATAGCCTGACGCTAATGCGGAAACATGTTAGCTTGAGTGAAAGAAGTGGGATCAGGGTCATTAGAAGTTTGTGTGTGGGTAGAGTAAGTGACATAATCAGAGAATGTGCGAGGTATACAAGTTTGATATCGGGTGCGGGTGACCATGGGATGATGTGGGATAGCAGGTGGAGAGAAGGAAGTTGGTGAGGGAGATGAGGTTGTAATTGGAGGCATAGGTAGGGGTAAGGAGATGGACGATGAAGGTCTCGAGATAGAAGAGGGAGAGTGAGAGGAACTAGTATAGGGAAAGTAGGTTTCAACAAAACGAACATGACGAGAGATATATTTTAGATGTAATAGGGTTAAGGCAGCGATAACCCTCGTAATTAGGAGAATACCCGAGAAAGACACATTTTGTAGACTTGGTTCAAGTTTGTCTAAACGTGTGGGCCCAATGAAGGGAAAGCAGGTGCACCCAAAGACCCGAAGGTGAGAAAGGTTGGGTTTTGTGAGAAAAAGAATTTCATGGGGGGATTTGTTATGGAAAACATAAGTTGATAATAGATTTATGAGGTAGGTAGTTGTAGAGAATGCTTTATACCAAAAGGCTTTAAGAGGTGAGGCATGAATAAGAAGTGTGCGACTAGTTTCAGTAAGGTGACGAATTTTACTTTCGACGATCCCGTTTTGTTGTGGGGTATGAGGATAAGAAATACGATAAGTAGTGCCATGAGTAGTAAGAAAGTTAGCAAACAGACTTTTGATAAGTTCAGGGGCTCCATCGCATTGAAAAGTTTTTATAGAGGTCGAAAAAAGATTTTCAGACTGAGCTTTGAAGTCTGAAACAAGAAAAGGCTTGAGATTTATGGGTTAAGGGATAAATCCACGTATATCGACTGAAATCGTTAACAAAAAGAATAAAATAACAAAAGCCAGAGAATGAAAGGAATGGAGATGTTCCCCAAATATCGCAATGGATAAGTTGTAGTGGCTTATTTGAAACACAAGAAAATAAGGGAAATAAAAGATGAGTATTTTTTTCCTTAAAGATAAGAAGTACAGTGTTTTATTACATGAGGTTTGATATTTAAAAGGGGAGATAACCTAGAGAGTGTAGCGGGAAAAGGATGACCAAGACGCTGATGCCATAATTAAATTGGAGTAGAGGTGGTGTGGAAGGCAATCGGATTTGTGAAATTGACTGGAATCTTCATTGGGTAAAGATTATTGCGTATGGTACCCGCGAGAAGTGGTATCCTATTGTGGAGATCCTTCACAATATAACCAAAGGGATTAAATTCAATGATACAGGAATTATCCTTAACAAATTTAGCTATAGAAAGTAAATTGGCAGTAAGATTGGGAACAACTAAAATGTCATTGAGGTGAAGGGATCTAATAGGAGTAGAGAATATGAGTTTACCAGTAGAGAAAATAGGAAGAGTTTGTCCATTACCGACAATCACTGTATTTAGACCATTGTATGGTGTTGAGGATTCGATAAGTTGAGGATCAAGAGTCATGTGGGTTGTAGCACCAGTGTCAAGTAGCCATTCTGCAAGAGTGTTAGAAGTGACAATTGAAGGATAAGAAGATTTGGTGATGTCGAGGCAGTAAATGTAGTGGATAAATTGTTAGGGTCTGTGGGGTCAGAAGTGGGCAATTTCGAGATTCAAAATATCGGAAACGACAATGTGCGGCAATATGGCCCCATTTCTGACAAATTTGGCATTTAGGGGAAGGTTTATTGGGCCTAAAATAGGTATAAATTGGTTTTGCTGGTGGGTTTGAGTGGGTCTGGGCTTGGATGAATAGTGATTAAAAGAGGCTAGCCCAGTGGAACCAAACCAGTGCAGCCCAGGAGAATTATGCCCAAAGATCGAGGCCTAATCGATCCAATATTATAACCCTGTCCATTAGGGTTACAATGGGGATGCCCGCATCCTCCTCTCCTGGTCGTGAGCTGCCGCGTCCGAAGGTATTTAGAGAGGATGAATGACCAAACAGCGAAGTGGCAAGAGCAGTGTCCGATGGTGGAGAGGAGTGAAACGAGAGAAGTCACTGTTCGTGGATGAGGAGCTTTGCCCAAAGTTCACCGAAGGAGATGCCGGATTTGCGATGCTCCACCGCTGTGGTGAGGGATTCAAAATCTGCAGTTAAACCATTCAGAGTAAAAAGTATAAGGTCAAAATCTGATATTGTATCACCTATAGTCGCTAGTTCCTCTGCCTTAGTCGAGATTGTCGCAAGGTATTTTGTAATCGATTATTGTCCTTTTTGTAGGGTATGAAGTTTTCGTCGGAGCAAAGATCATTAGGAGCTAGATTGTTGCATGATGTGTTGCTCTATATTGAGCCAAAGATCATGGGCTGCGGCATATCCAATGGCAAAGCAGGCAGTGGGGGTTGACGGAGAGGTTGTGAGGAAGCAGTAGACAAGTCGGTCAAATTTCTACCACTTGAGGTATTCTGAAGATTCAGCATCTGGAGTGACAGAAGGTGGTGGAGCTGATCCATCAACGTACCTAATGAGATCAAAGGTGACAAGAATGGCGTGTATTTGGTTGCACCAGATGACGTAATTTGAGGAATCTAATTTTGTAGTTAGGAAGTTTGTAATATGATTGAATGGTAATATGGGGAAGTAGGATCGGTCACTAATGATGTTTGTGATGTATTGGTTCTAGAAAAAAAAGCGAGGATTTTTTTGTGTTGGTTTATGCTATTTGTGTATGCAGGGTAAGATGTTTTGTGTGTTGGTTTTGTTATTTTTGTATGCAAAGTAGGTATTTGAGAAAAGGATTGATAGCTTGAATGTGTAGCTCGGCAATAGGATTAATGTATAGGCTCTGATACCATGAAAGAATAGAAAAAAGCAATTGACATGTAATTGTATTGTATTGATTGTATGTTTAGTTGAAGAGCTTACAGGTATTCATACATGTTTTTGGTATCTGATCATAATGACAAATAAGATATTGAGGATCAAATGAGATATACAGGATAAGTAAGATACACAAGATAAAATCAAATGAGATACATTTTAAAGAGAAAATATCATATCTGATATGAAGATCTGTATATGTTTATCCTAGTTTATACCCTACAATCAATCGGTTTAATTGTAATTTAATAACAATTATTTAAAAACATTATTTATCTTGTACATATTTAGATGTATACGATAAAGTCTATGAGATAATTATACATTGCAAATGAAACTATAATAAGATTATAATTATGAGATTCATATTGCATTTATGTATTCTCTTTGAATTGTTCCTAATTATTATTATATTAAGAATGGACATTAATAAATCGTAAAAAAACTAATATACGTTATACTTTTTCTTATGAGGAAAATAGTTGATCTCATAGGCTAAGTGATGTATAAGTGATCATTTGACTTGAGGTCTCAAATTTTATCTTGACTAATAATTGTTATGTTTTGATACTATTTATGACCTAATTAATCATGTGTCGTTCAGTCACTAGTCATTGGATGTAACATGAACTATATGAAGGTAGTTGAGTAATCAAGATATGATTTATCACTTTAAAGTAATTAAGGAGAATGTTTTGTTGTTTTCGATTAGTATTGATTTAAAATATCCTTGGTCAAGGTTTAATGATGTTTTGTAAATAGTTTACAAATGTCATTAATTGAATCAATAGAAAATGACAAAGAATTAATACAATTGGACTCAAAATAAAGTAGATATTAATTCAATGCTTTATGTTTAATTGAAACATTATATAATAAAATGATTGAATTATACGGAAAAAAAATTATGAACGGAAAGGTTAGTGAAAACTACTTTGGCATTCTTAAATATTTGTATGGTCATGATGTGTTGCTAGGAACCAGACTTGATCTATGATTATAAATTATTTAATTAGAGAATTAAAGATAAATTAAAAAGAGTTTTAATTTATTTAATTATAATTATAAATTAAAATTAAAATTAAAATTCATAATTATTGCCAACATATTTGATAATCTAATGGGTCTCACCTAAAGAGCAGGTTGAAGAGAGCAAAAATATAGTAATCAAATTGGACTAGATTGTAAAGTTTTCATAAATTTTATGATTAAATATGATATATTTAATAAATAAGGATCAAAATGATTTAATTCAATTATATTTAATTGAAATTAGAATTTAATTTTGATTAAATTACTAAAATATCTAAAACTTATAATAAATAGGATTAAACTTTAATGAAGCTAGCACTTCTTATTTAACTCTCTCGGTAAGAGTTACAGAGTTCTCTCAACTTATTCTGTGGATATTGCTAGATGTCAGACTTTTGTATAACTATGATGGTTGAGATAGATCAGTTTCGAAAATGATTTGAAGGATACAACAAGATTATGATCAAACTTCAGAATAAGATACTAATTACGGTTCATGTTTTATTATAATTTATGCGTTAATTGTTTTATATAATTAAAGTGATCATGGTTGGCCCAAATTTTTAATAGTAGTATCAAAGCCAAATTTTAATTTTATAATTTGATTAAACTTGCTTGATTATTATTGATTTGATACAAATAAATAAAGACTTTATGTTTTAATTAATTTAGAAACAGTGTTATGAAAATATTATACCTCTTCTCGTTGTTCTTGCTTCTGGAAATTGATTTTGGAAAGTAAATATTTATGCCCTATTATGGAAATTTGATGCCTACGGTTTAGTTGTATTTCTTCTGAAAATTGCACATTGTCCTTTATTTTTCTGCAAATATGTGTTTTGAATGTGAATTCTGGAAATTTGGTGATGGAGATTGAGCTTTAGGTTTGCGATTTCTGGAATGGAGTTTATTGTGTACTGGTTTTGTGATGTGGAATGAGCCCATCACTAGCAGCGGACATAGCCGCTGGGGAAGGTGGCGATGGGTGACAAGTTGTTAGGGTAATAGTCGCCTCATTGGGGCAACAATCGCCTCTCGCTCAAGCAAAACCAAATGATGTGGTGGCATCTCAGGCGAGGAGAATCAGAGGAAGGCATGCCGCATGCCACATGCCGCATGCCGCAATGAGGGTT
Organism: Erythroxylum gracilipes; assembly: GCA_026413385.1. Taxonomy (NCBI): domain Eukaryota; kingdom Viridiplantae; phylum Streptophyta; class Magnoliopsida; order Malpighiales; family Erythroxylaceae; genus Erythroxylum; species Erythroxylum gracilipes. Next base: position 10,301 of record JANZLC010070685.1, read on the forward strand.
TTATGCGCCCGTCATATAGGACAAAACATCAAGGTCAGATGTTGTTGGCACGTGCATTGCACGCGTAAGTCAACGAGTTGATTTGACTGTATGTGCCTTATAGGCAATCCTTTTTATTTATTTAATTTTTATATATTTTAAGCCATAATTTTAATTAAATTAGTTTAAATCCCTAAAAAATTTGAAAAAGCATTTTGTAATTGTTTGAAAACTATTTTCAAAGGGTAATTTATTATGAATGTTTTGAATTTAGTTTATGTTTATAAGTAGTTGAATTATTAAATTAAATAAATTATCAAATCAATAATTGGAATCAAGCAATATTTAAAAGAGTTATCTTTAACAATTAGATTGTGTTAGATAATTAATATAATGAGATCATATTAATTAACATGAGATTTTAATTTCAAATATTAAAGTAATTATTTTTCTTAATATGATTAAGATTAATAATTACAATTATAATCGTTTCTAATTAATTATAGAAAAGTAGTTTCTAAAATGAGAATAGACTCCTTAAAATTAAGAAAGGTGTTTTTTAATTAAATTTATTTATTTCAGTTTGATTGAGATAAATTAAATTTATGACTTTATTTGTTTAGGGAATTATTATTAAATTTATTTAAAAATTCTTTATTTATGAATAGTAAGTTTCTTGATTTATTAGATATTTTCTTGATTAAATTTTGAAAATGTTTTCATTTATTAATTAAGAAAAATGAGCTTTCTTTAATATTTTTGAAAATAGTTTTATAATTTATTAAGGAAAGATTTCTAAGAAATCAAATTTTAAATAAATAATATAAATGACTTTCTTAATTAAATTTAAAAGTGTTTTATTTAATTTTTGAAAGTAGTTTCCTTTTCATATTAGAAAATTGTTTTCTAATTAAGGAAAAACAATTTCTAATGAGATTAGATTAGAAAACTAGAAATAGTTTTCTAACTGGATTAGAATGTGTTTCTTATATAATTTTTTAAAAAAAGTTTTTCTAAATTTTAATAAATAAGGAGAATAATTTACTAAAAATTGTTTTCAATTAAATTTTATTAAAGGAGTCAAGATAATTAGAAATGGTTTCTAATTGGATTTGAAAAATGTTTTCAAGCCAAGTTAAACTTCTATCTAGATTATGAATTTAACTCATTTAGGAATCAGTTAGCTTAATTTAATTTAATTTTCAATGAGTTGAAAATATTATTTTAACTAAAATTAAACGAAGCTTGATGTTTTATGCATATAATTTGATTATGAGTGCATACATTGCATACTTTATTTATATGTTTGATATATATATATATATATATATATATATATATATGCAATTTTGTGTTTGATGAGAAGAATGAAATTAAATCCCTCGTTAAAATATGAAGTACACGTTGTAAACATGATTGTTGCCTTAAATTGTTATACGAAAAAAACTAAAGTTTTTTTTATTTTTAGGTTTGCTGAGCAAACTCAAGGTCGTTTTAACTCAAATATGTTTAGTCTTATGACAGTGAGTTCTACTTAACTAAATTTGTGTGATTTAGATGAGCAAACTTTTGATCACATGAATTTAGAGGCAGGGTTAGGAATAACATATAATATATATTTTGCAAAGATTTGTCACCTAATATTTTTAGAAGTTACATGAGATGTGATTGATAAATTTGCTATCTACCTAATTTAAATTTAGTTGGTTTGCTGAGCAAACTTAAGATCAACTAAATTTGAATGGGATCCTAAACCACTAACAAAGATTAGAGTAATCTTTCCAAATAATAGTGAGCGCAATTATTTTGAGTGAAATAGTAGAAGTAACTAAATACATAATTCAAGTCCTAATCTTATTTGGTAGTCATGACATATAATTAATTACTTGTTTTTCTTACATTTATATTCTGTTTTAAGTGAAATTTACCTTGTTTAGTATATTTTATACTAAGTTAGTGAAACTAATCTCTTGGATATAGTTTCTGTTTGGGAAGGATTCTCAAAATTTAGATAGAAAATTGTATGTCCATTATGTTATTTTGCTATAATTTCTATTAAGGATTCAGTGATAAAGTTTTTTGAGACATGTTAAAATCATATATATGACAAAATATAATAACGTTTAGAGTTGACTAATATCTCATAGACTAATGTCTCATAAACGTTAATGACAATATGTAAGAAGCATGCCAACACAATGATAGTAAGAAGCAAGTGATTGCATAGAGAAGAGCTTAAAGGTCTACTACCTTAATGGAATTGTTTCACTTAATTTAGCTTACTAAAAACATAATTGTGGGCTACAATTAAAGGTATTTGCTATAAAATGATAATGGTTATCATTAGAAGGAAAATATTGCATGACTTTTCTTGCCTATATGACATATGATAGAGATCATATGTATTTCTAGTTTATGCTTATGAATACTTGATATTGAATTCATATTCAACATTATTATTGTTAGTAGTGTGCCCTAGGCCAATGGATGTATGTAATTCATGTATTAACATTATGACTTGTTAATAATATATTATGAGGTATTCTTTTCATATATGTATGTATGTCGTTTATGTAATATGATTTACGTTCCATGAATGGTATTAGATTTATGTCATCAAGTATGTGACTTGATAGTAAAACCATAAGCGTTATAAAACTATTCTAAACTGTCCCTGGTCGATCATTATTGGTGGAACAATAATGAATTAAGGCTAGTATGTGTTCTGATTGAT
>JANZLC010070718.1:0-13011 GCA_026413385.1 Erythroxylum gracilipes
CTTCAAGTTGAGGCCAAAAACAGTTTTGCAGAAACTTGTTTCATTTGTTCACCAGAATCTAGACACAGCAAGGCTTGTTGATGCACTAAGAATACCCAAGTACCTCAAGAAAACAAAAGGTGTGAAAGTTACCTTGCCAACCAAGACTTCATTAGTGTGAGGTCCATAAACATCTGCGGTATCGAAAAATGTAATTCCTCTATTAAAAGCTTCCTTGATGATTGAAATGCCATCCTCTTCAGGGACTGGGGCATTGTACATACCAGTTAGCCCCATACAGCCAAACCCTAGCTTTGAGACCTGAAACAACACACCCAGAGAAAAGAAAAGAAAAGCAAAAATGTGACAGAATCAATCTTAAGCTGCATTAAATCTACTAAAGTAATGATTTTTTCGACGTGGCAACTAGCGACCTAAGAACCTCTAACTAGAATATGAAAGTTCAGATACTGAACAAATGGTTCTTACCTCCAATCCTTGACTACCCAATTTAACTCTTGGGACTGTAATTCTTTGTCGTTCCTCAGCCATTTCTTCTTGTTCGTCGTAACTTCTTGTACTTTGGGTTTAAACGATAAGAAAGTACAATGGTAGAGACCAGTAGCACTGGAACTTCCCTATATAGGGACCCGACATGGTCCCAAGTTTACTGGAATGGATACCTTCAGACTGCAGTGACGAGTGACAATATGTCAGCAAGCTAAGTTCCGAACTAATATTCATAAAGATACAGAAAAATAACTTTTTTCGCTGCTGCCGTGTCCACTTATGGATACGGACACGACATGGTCCCAAGTTGACTGGAATGGATACCTTCAGACTGCAGTGACGAGTGACAATATGTCAGCAAGCCAAGTTCCGAACTAATATTCATAAAGATACAGAATGGATACTTATAGAAGAGTGATCGATGAAGTAGATTCTCTTGAAGTTATTAACATCCTATCCTCTTTTAGATTAGTCTCTTCCGATGATATTTTATTGGTGACAGGTACTCGAGATTTATTACATCAAATATGGGAGGTGCAACTCTGACACGTGTATCATAAAGAGAATTAGTGTGCAAATCAGATGGCCTCGCTTGCAGCGGCCATCAGTCTAAGCCTGCATATAGTGCAAGAACCTTCCGTGACTGTCCGGGACCAAATCTACTGAGACAACCATGACGCTTTGTACTGAAGAACCCTGCGTTAGCTAGGGTGCTTTTGTCTTTTTCTTTTGATTTTCCTTTGTAGCAAAAAAAATAAAGATACAGAAAAATAACATTTTTTGCTGCTGTCGTGTCCACTTCCCATAACATCCTTTTTACAACAATCAACATCTGTACGATGCCGGTGTAATTCATGACATCAGCAGAATCACGTCCCACATGTTTTATTTATTTTTAATCTGATGAAGTATTTTGGGTGAGCCCAAATTGCCTGTGACATCTTTAAATCATTACTGTGCTCAAAATATTCCCCACTAGTGTCGTGTGGGACCTTAAGGGACGCCTTAGCACTACTATCGAGTATTTAACGCTGCTATATACACAAATGAGAGTCAAACCCCTAACCTTGCTTAAGCAAAGACCAACCCCTTATCACTGGACTTCGGTGCTAAGTGGTTTTAAATATTAAAATTTGATATACACTAAGCATTTTCATATGTCGATAATCATTTTCAAATTTGGAGGGCTTTATTGACTGACCAAAAAGTCAGAAAGACCTAATGGGTGATCTTTATCACTTTTTATATCACCTTAACCGTCATCTTAAATTTAGTAAGCCTACTATTTGCACATAAGTTTTAGCATCACGAGCGGAGAACTATAATTTCCATCTAAAATTTCAAGCTAAAAGAACTTATGAAGTTAGAGAGTTTATAAGTCCAAAGAAGAGCCCAAACTTCTAGACTATTTCTAAGATGTTCAAGAACCATAGCCTTCAGTTTGGGTCGATACAAAAATAGCTCATTTCATTAAAGAAATGAACAAATTGGATGATTATATGTCTATGTCTTATGATGATAGTAGACCCTAATTCTTATTTGCACCTCCTTGTTAAGAGATTCTTCCTTATCATTAAAAAAATAATATTTGAACCAGTGTTTTCTAATAATTTTCACTTTCATTATAAACTTTTTTATTTTAATTTATATTATTGCATCATGTAGCGTTGCCATTTAAAATTTGTTTGTCTTCTTCTGCTTTGTTTGGTCTATCAAGACAAGGCTTCTCTTTCTTTGTAGACACGCTTAGTTCCATCAATAATGAAGTTTGTTTTACATTTTAGGGTTTCCTTCAAAGTTTTTTCTCTCCTAAAAGCTTGATTCATGAATAATATAGTTCCAGTCGTACAAAATGACCAATATGCTATACACTTGCCTATTTTGAGTATTAGAAAGTCTTGAGCTATAGAACTTGTTTGAGGTCTAAGTTATGCATGGAAGGATTGGTCAATTTAGAGTCCTAAAAGGTAGGCCTTGAAAGTTGATGCCTATAAAAAGTTATTAGATTGGTTCTCACTCTCTATGGAAGAAAAGAGATTCTGGCTATTGCTCAAATATCTCTTCTTGGCACTACCTACCTAATGTACTAAAATGCTTTGATTGGTATCCTGTTAACTACTCTCAATAATGAAAGTGTCATCCTTACAATTGTTCTGGATTTCAACATTAGACTAAATGATCTCACCTTATCTAAAAGATTACAAGTCTAAGTTCAAATTACTAGTACTGAATAACACCCTATAGCAATCAATGTCACTTTGCATCATCAAATGATCTACTGCTACATTATAACAATCATAGCCATCTTGCATCATCAAATGATCTACCATTTACAAAATCATATTTTAGATCTCAAATTTTCCAACTCAACTTCTAATGCTTTGTACATGATAACAGATTGAGGCCATGATTAGACTACCATAATACAAATCTTAAATAGTTGGCACCACTGTAGTTAGAAAAACTGATGCCTACATAATGGATCACCAATTACCAAAAGGTGTTTCATGTTCCTTACAGGCATTCCATCCATACACTTACTCCCCTGATTCTCAAAACATTAAGAGATGGATTTGACATATACTAGGCCCAATGAAGACTAGCCTGGATCATTAAGCACATCTGGCCTCATTTTAATGATGCAACTGATTTTATGATACAAAGAAGGAAAAAGTGGATCTCCAATACACTATGTGAAATCTTATGGCCAACTTGTGTACATTAGCCATTATCAATAACATTTTATATGAGATTTTGACCTATCTATGTGTGAGTCAGATTGTGAAATATGTTTAACACTAAACTATGATAAAAAAGACAACGAGGATGAGACCTATGTTTGAATGAGGTAGGCAAAAGTATAATGGAAAGGAAGGCAACAACACTTCAAAGAAATTCATCATTGTCAACCTTCACAACAATTTCATCCTAAGCGTGATGATTATAATCCATGGTTGCTCCTAATGTTTTGTAGGCCTAAGACAAAGTTAGAAAAAAGGGCCCTAATGAATCGACTATATATAAATATGTAAACTTTAAAAGTATATTTTTATTATTAACATTTAATATCCAAACATAAGTAACTCAATTGATGAGTCCATATACTTAATAAACTACTAAATGATCATAACAACAACTAACAACATCTTACAAATTTCAGTAGTAATAAAACCATTAACAATAGTTACAGTAATAACAAAATTACAATAGCAATAATCAGATAGCAATATTAGATTATAAAACACCAAAAGAATTGCACGAACATGCATACAAATGATTATGGAAAATAATTTTTATGTATATTTCTAGATGTAAAATCATTAATAATAGTATAAAGATCAATATTGTCCAACATATCCTTCTCGATATATAAAACAACTAAATCATTTAACCTTTCTTGTGACATTGATGACCTTCAGTAGGTTTTTAATAATTTTAACTTTGAAGAACTTCTCTTAATTGATGCTACACTCACAGGTATAGTTAATAAAATTTGATAAGCAATTGAAACATTTGGATATCAATATGCAACTTTAGAAAGTTGAAGAATTTCAACATATGACATTAATTTATTTGGCAAAGGCATTTGTAACACTTTTAATTCAGAAGAAAAGATAATCTAAATCCACTTCCGACACAATATCATGAGAAAAAAGTAGTTATAAAATTATTGCAAAATTCTCTTAGTTCATTATCATCTATCAACCTCAACTTCTTTGAATAAAATAAGAATCCAAAGATACTTACAAATGTCTTTAGTTGTTCAAATTTATTTTTCAACAAAACAATTGTCATATCCATAATAACCAGAAATGCTAAAAGAGATCATCTATATGAATCTTAATAAATGGGCCCTTATGAATCTAGGCCCTGGGCAAGTTCTCTTTGCCTTTCCTATCCTTGTCAAGGGCTAGCACTGCCAAAATTGAGACCATTGGTTGGGCTTAAAAACTCATGACCTAACCTGAGAATATTTATGGACTTTTTAAAGATATGGGAAAAGAAATTTTGTTCCTTTAAGATAAAATCCAAAACAAAATTGGTCCCATCAACCCTTCCATTCCTGTTGCTCCTTTAGCAACTATTTCATGCATGATGATGCGACCTTATGAGGAAGAATTGCCTCCTCTAGAGAAACGAATAGACGACACTAATAGGGTTATTTTTAACCTTGACATTCGTGCTATATGAATTACTTCTCATGGTATTGTTGTCTCAAATCCCACTGATGAAGCACTCAATTGGCAAATTGATAATGCTATTGCTCAAAATAAATTTCTTTTCCAAATTGATATTAAGCTTGATGGTCTCAACCAATATACACAAGCTATTAAAAAAAGGGTAAAATACGTGTCTTCTCAAGATCAGAAGCTTTACACCTCTTTAAGAGATCAAATGGTTCAACTTGATGATAATCTACAAATATATATTGATACTAATTATTTTAGGCCTTATTTCACCACCAAAGGACAAGAACTTAACCGAGTTAAAGAAGTACTTCAATGTATGGAAACCGACATGCTAATATAATAGTCAAGACTGTTTACAGAGCTTATTATAAACCATTTCCAGTTATCCAACCTATTTATTCAACTTTAACTTATCTTGAGGCTGCTGATTATAAGAAGGTGTTCAAAATGAATTATTCTTTGTTCAAATAGCATGCCACTCGCCAACTTACTAGCCAATCTAGACCAACAAAATCTCACAAACCCAAGACTGAAAAGAAAATTGATCGATCATCCTCACACACTAAGCATATTGATCCTTGGGCAAAATCCTTATAGATCAAAACTCCACCTTCTTCATCACTTAAAACCTGACCTATTCCATCCACTAGAAAAGACAAAGCTCCTCAACAAGAGTTCATTGCAACTTTTGAACCAGTATCTATCTTAAAAGAATCTGAAGTAAGGGAATGGTGACAAAGCTTGGATGATTATAGAAGACTCCAATATGTTCAAGTAGCATCTACTGAAATTCTTCTTGGAGTTATCCATACAGAATTCATTGGATATTTCCAACTTATTGATAAGCAAATTCGGGAAGAATATTTCAAAATGATGTGTTATTCTACAGATAAGAGGGATCTCAAAAGCATTATCAATGTATGATAGAATGATATTACGTACTTGATAGTTTTTAATGATATCCATCTCCATTATACATTCATTTCATCCCTTCCAGATGAACTCCAACCTGAGTTACAAAAGACCATTGTGAAGAGATATGAGAGAAATATCACCTAGAGAAGAAGTCTTGTAAAAAGCCTTATCGAAAAATCAAATGTAATGAGAAAAAAGATTGTGAACGTCATCCCAAAAAGAAATATCATGACAAGAAGTTCTCCTATAGGTGACCTTAAAAATTCCAAACTTCTAACATAAGTTATTAAAAGCAATTTTGAAGAAGTAAATAGTGCAAATCTGTTTGATTCTTTTAAAAGAGAACTCCTCATTCTAAACTAGATCGATGCTTTATTTGTGGCAAGCCATGACATTTTGCTCGCCAATGTACTAACAAGACAAAAAGGGATTTGAAGCTGTTGGAATCCATTAAGACCATTATGCCCATTCATGACAACAATACTATTGGGGATGCTATTGAAGAATAATATAGTGAAGATGAGGAAACCAAATTTGTTGTACCTATTGATTATTCTGATGAATATAACTCATATGAAGATTTCATAGATGACAATGTTGAGCATAATCTATACATGATACATTAACCATGTTTCAAGGTAATTAGAGCCTATCACTGTTCCACGTCCTTGTGTCTATATCCAATTGATATAATAGGATAAATATGATAAGCTAATAAAAGTTATTGGATATATGGATATTGGATCTTTTCGAAGTGTTATGAAGCCCAATATCATACCTCCTAAATCTTGGATATCTCATGATGAATATTTTACGACCATTGATGGAAATTCATTTAAAATTAGGCTTATCATAAGAATAAAAATAGGGATCAAGTTTTCTCTTAACTGTATTACGTGGATAAAAGTCTTTTGTAATCATCTCCTTGACCCAAATATCCTAATTGGTATGGATATATATTACAAGGAATCTCTGTTAATAACTTTTGAGCATTTCAAGAAATTCAAGATTTTGGTGGATAAGCAAAGTGGGCTCTCTTTAAGGCTCTTCATTCAGATAAAGGCAGTGAGTTTACCTATAATGAATTTGATATTTTCTATAAGGAAAATGGTATTCACATGGAGTTCTTAGCACCATACACATCGGAGTAAAATGGTGTGGTTGAGCAAAAAAATTGAATTGTGGTTAAAATGGTCAAAAGCATGATGGGCGGTCTTCCAAAGAAGTTTTGGATAGAAGTGGTAACAACAATCTATCTCATCAACATCTCATTGAAAAAATAATCATGAACCTTATGAAGCTTGGATGGGACAAAAGTCGAGAGTCAGTCACTTTAAATTTTTTGGTTATATGGTTTATGCTATGTACCCTTCACTATTTTGTAACAAAAAACTTTATGCAAAATTAGTAAATTTTTTTTGGGATATGGTATTCAATCCAAAGAATATAAGTTGTATAATCTGGTAAGTGGCAAAGTTATTATAAGTTAGGATGTGAAGTTCAATGAAGCAGAAACTTACACATAACTTAACACCAACAATACCTCAGATTATAAATGATGCTCCTATAATTTCTGCAAATTAACCAACCAACAAGTCCATGTATTAGTGGTAGTATCTCATCATCCATTCACTCAATTCCAAGTAGCTCATCTACCTTAGTAAGCACTCACTCACCCTTAAGCTCATCTTCATACAATCCTTCAAGAAAATTCAAATCATTGAGGGACATTTATGCTTCATATAGTTTTGTTTTATATGTTTCTCATCCTACTGTTATAATGAAGCTAATAAAAGTCAAGTATGGCAAAAGACTACGAACGATGAGATGTAAGCAATTAAGAAAAATAAAACTTGAGATTTGGTTGATATTCTTGAAGGAAAGAATGCTATTAGGCTCTCAAACAGGTGTACTACACCAAGTACCATGCTGATGGAACAATTCAATAACACAAGGCTTGCTTGGTTGCTAAAAGGTACTTATAGCAACATGGTGTCAATTTCGAAGAAACATTTTTCTTTAATTGCTCACTTTGAAACCATAAGAATCTTCTTGGCATTAGTTGCATAATTAAATTAACTAGTGTACCAACCTGATGTAAAACTACATTTTTAAATGACGAGTTAGAAGAAGAGTTTTATGTTGCTCAACCTGAAGGTTATGTTATAAGTGGTGAAGGAGGCAAGGTATACAAATTGAAGAAACCTTTATACAACCTAAAGTAAGCCCCATGAGCCTGGTAAAACAAGAATGATGCCTACTTCATGGAGAATGGGTTTAAAAGGAGCTAAAATGAGCCAACCCTCTATGTAAAGAAGCAAGATAAAATCGACTTCTTAGTAGTATGGTTATATGTTGATAATATGATATATATGGTGTCTTGTGAGTGAATTGATGTTGTATTTAGGTCTTTGATGAAAATTTTGAGATGTCGTATATGTGTTTGTTGCATTATTTTCTTGGGCTTGGAGTAAATCAAGGTAATGATGGGATTTTTATCACCTAAAGAAAATATGCTATTGATTTGCTTAAACGAATTAATATGTTAAATTGGAGACTGACTTGTACACCTATTAATGTGTATGAAAAACTTGTTGATGATGGAACAAGTTTGGTAGATGCAAGATTCTTTAGAAATATGGTTGGTAGTTTAAATTATTTATCCCATACGAGACCCATCATTGCATTTTCAATTAGTGTAATCTTAAAATTTATGCATAACTTAAGAAAGCATCACCTTAAGGTAGTGAAAAGGATTTTGAGATATATTGTAGAAACCATAGATTTTTGAATTTGATATTTAAAGAAACCAAGTTTTAACTTGTGGGGCTTCGTTGATAATGATGTAGGCAGGGTGTTTAAAAAATAAAAAGGGTACCTCTTACTATATGTTCTTCCTTAGCCCCTGTGTCATTTCATAGAGCTCTAGGAAGCAGGAGATAGTTTCTCTAACATCATCAGAAGTTGAATATATTACAACAACAACTTAATATGTCAAGTGGTATGATTAAGAAGATTACTAACTGATTTTCTATAAGAGAAAGGTGTGTAATTGAGATTTTTTGTAACAATAAGGTAACATCTTTGATAACAAGAAATCTAGATTATTGCAGTCGGATGACGCACATGGACATCCAATATCATTTCACCTGAAATCTAGTTGCAGAAGAAAAAATCATAATGAAATTTTATGGAACAAATGAGCAAGTTGTGGATATTTTTATGGAAGTCACACTACAACAAACTACAATTTTGGCGACACAAATATTTGTTACTGAAGGACAAACTGTTGTTGTAAAAACTTTTTTGTGACAATAATATCTCGTCACATAAATAGTCACAGAAGCCCGATTAGAAAATATTATTTACGATGTTTTCATCAAATCGTTGCCCAAAGGTTTTTGCTCCTATCAGAAATTTATCACGAAAAGGTGAAATCGAGGATAAAGGAAATTGTCATGAATGATATATTGCAACGTTGCTGTTTTGTGGCTAAATGTTACTAGCTTCGTTAATGTACGTGTAGGTAATAAGTTTTAGAGACGATTTGATTTTCGTAGCAAAATATATTTAGCTACGTTTCGTGACACAACTAAAGTTTATTAGAGACGTTTTTTTTGAAATGTAGCTAAAAAGATTTGGTGACGATTTTGTAATTGTAATTAAAAAGTTTTGATGACGAATTTTGTTTTTTACTTAAAAATTTTATTTAATTATAATAATTGTTTGTAACATTGTTTGAATTATAATTAACATTGTTTGAATTATTATTCGTAACATTGTTTGAATTATAATTAAGTAAATGGAAATAAAAATACAACTAATTAAAAAGTACAAGGAATTTATATAAAAAATAAAATGTAATAAAATGTTAATTACAACAGTTAACAAAAAATTTATATACAAGCTAAGATTCCTCCTCATCGTCACTACTATTGACATACTTTGACCCAAATAATTTTTTGACCATCATTTTAAGCTTGGTCAACTGTCATTCAGTCCGTTCTAATTTTTCTTCAGTACGATCTAACTTCTCCTTATTATAATGTAATTTAGCGTTAAGCAACTGATTCTCTTCTTGAAGCGTTGTAACATATGTTGATCATGATGAGGAAGAACCAATTGGATTAAGGCTAAACCCAAGACCTTTGATGTAGCCTCATCTTGTACCAAGGACGTTGTTACAAATGTCATCTATATTTGACTCATTTTTGTCGGACAATGATCTTTGAAATAGTTCCTGCATCTTATTCTATTTTTTACATAACAAAATTAATATTTAATTCAAATATATTTAGTGAGTACAACATAAATAAATAAACTTAAAAATGAAACAAAATTTTATACTTACATAATTATTTTGTGTTTCTTCAAACGTCCAACCTTCACTTTCCTTGTAATGTGTTAGTTTGTAGAGTGTGATCCTATCACACTCTTATCCATGTAGTTCCTTTTCGCTCTGTGTTATGAAAATATTAAAAATATAATAAATAATATTGTATTTGCTATTATAATTATGACTTATAATCAAAGAACTTACATATTGAGTTCGTACGATAATAAATGATTTGGAGCAAGTGTTATGAGGTGTCTTCATTTTTGCTCTATTAGCTTTGGCTTTCTCACACTTTTCCTTAGAAAAAGAAATATTCATTAAATTTTCTAAAAATATTAATGAAAGCAAATGTGAAGATAAAGAAGAAAAATTTTAACACTGGTAGATGCCTAATAATCACACACTTGAATCCAATTTTCTTGAGACATCCATTCAGGATCATATCTCCTTACCTCCTCATCGAAAAGAAAAGATTTGTAGAATTTATACAACTGATAACAATGGTCCTTGGCACTTTGTTTCACAATGAGATCACATAACATAAAACTTCAGGCTTATCGATATTGACGATATTGAATTTCATTTGTGAAAAATAAATAAAAATTAAATTAATACTTAAATAAGTAAAAAAAAATTACGTATAATTGGTTGAACTGAAAAATTACCGAACTTTGTCTAAAGTATTCTCTATCAAGTTGTCTTGCTTCAATTGCTTCGCATGTTGAAGGCAAGGCAATTCAGTCCTCATAATGACCCCTAACTCACTAAACAATTTTGCCGATTGAATCTTGTCGATAAGATAAACTTGTGAGGTATCAATATGAATAAACAACTTGTTGTTCATTGCAACACTCATGCGTTGCAACTTAGAACCTTTAGTGATACCTCTTCCTCTTTTTTCCGATACCAGTATTAAAACCTGACAACAATAAAAAATTATAAATAAAACACATTAAACATGTAAATATATATTTCAGCAAAAGTCTGATTATAGGTGGTAAGGAATAACAGACTTGAAGATCCCTCAACATTAGTTGATGTAGATAGATGTTTTTGCTGACTAGCTTCGTTGGTGGATGAAGTTGGTAGTTGTTGTTGGATAGGGTCAGACTGATTTAGTTGTTATGGGGGAGGAACAATTTCGACAATTTCCATCTTCTTTCTCTTGTTTCTACTAGGTGCCATTAATACTGAATATCTATAAATCAAATATCAATATTTCGTATTAATTAACATAATATTAACATTCTGCAAAAACCATAACAGAAAGATGAACATTTCGCATAAGCATAACTTAAAGATGAACATTTCGCATAAGCATAACTCAAACATGAAGATTCCGCGTCAACATAACTGAAACACCAATATTCCGCATTAACATAAATAAAACATCAATATTGTGCATTAACATAAGTCACGCATTAACATTCTGCATAACATATGTCAAAATTGATTGAAGCAAAAACTTAAGTCAAACATAAACATTTTGTATAAACATAACTTAAACAACAACATTCGCATTAAAATAAGTCAACAATATGCATTAATATAAGTGAAATATCAATAATAGGCATTAACATAACTCTAACATGAACAATACATTTGAAACAATATGAACCATATATTTACATTCAATCATCATGATAAAGATCATGAAAATCATCATCATTAATTACGTTATGATTGGACTCTTCATTACGAATATATTCAGCCAAAGTATCATCATTATCATATAATTCATCTTCAATATAGTCTTCATCTCTTTCTACGATAAGATTGGATTATACTTCGTCCACTTGTACCGTATTTGGATCAACATCTTTCCTATGGAATGATGATATATCTGCATTTTCTACTCGAATGACTTCATTATTCAACTATGATTCATTATCTTGATATAATTCATCTTCATCTTTAGTCATTAGACCATTATCCCTTTCACAAAAATTGAAAAGATTTTGGTGTTAAAGCTTTCGAACAACCTTCCAATTGCTATCCAATATAGTATCATTGAGGTAGAAAACTTGCTTCACTTGACTTGCAAGGACAAAAGGGTCATTATCATACCATGTCTTACTAACATTGATGCTAGCAATATTCCTGTTCACTTTCATGTCAGTAAGATTAAACCATTTGCACTTAAATAGAACAACCTTCATATCCTTAATGTAGTGCAACTCTATTATTTCAGAGATGACATCATATAAGTTAATAAAATCGTCATTATGACATCCCTCAACAACAACCCCCCATAATTTTGGTTTCTAAGTCGACTGTCTCGATCTTGTATATGAAATCTCACCCCAATAACAATGCAACCTGTATATTTTTCTCATTAATATAAGGCCCATATGACAAATAATATAACGTTGTTGTCACCACTTGCACATTACGGTTGTGTAACCTTATCATCTATATGACAAATGAAATTAAAAGTTAATTTGACATACAAATTGTCATAAGTTCATAATATTCCATCAATATATAACTTACTCGATTTCTAAACCATGATATGAACTTAAGCTTATGTCTTTCTTCAATATTAATAATCCTTTTACTTTGAATGGATTCTTTGTGCTCTCTATTTAAAAAAAGAAAATAAAGGTAAGGAAATGAGATTCAATCACAAAATTCTAATATTATTGTTTGAATCAAAAGTAATGTACGTACTCCATATATATATATAGACTTTCTCGTAATTGTTCAAAATATACCAATAGGGGATTTCAATTTTGTCTTTTGTTAATTCCACATATTTACCCACACTAAATGACCTTACTTTTTGGGAAAAATTTGACAAGCCACCATCTTTATCAAAATTAAAGTTACGTTCTGGTTTATTAAATCTTGTCTCCATGTCATTTAAGTACATTAAACAAAATGTCAAGCATCCATTTGCTATATAAGCCTATGCAATAGACCTTTTAGGTTGAGATCTATTTCGTACATAACGTTTAAGAGAGCATAAATGTTGGACCCCGAACCTTTTTCCTGATGAATTAAGCATGATCTGATTGAAATAAGTTATGAGGTTTGATGGAATAATTTTTAAGAGCTAATTATTCCTGTAAAGGTTAGTAG
>JANZLC010070741.1:0-13007 GCA_026413385.1 Erythroxylum gracilipes
GATCAAGTTTCGAAAATTTGCCATTTTGGGCAACAAGCTTACAAGATTATGAAATACATGTTATGTGGGTTTGGTCTTATCCATTCTATTGTCAATTGCACTTTGACTAAAGGCTTCTCCCGCCTGCCCGCTAGTGGTATGGAGCTCCTTCAAGGACTCCCTCATGTTCACGACTACACAAAACCACTATATGGGATTGTGTTAGTTCGTTCTGTTCATGACTACATAGGACCCTTTTTAGGAAGTGTGCTAGCTCGTTCTGTTTATGGACCTTCCAGACTATTTTGATGTGCATATGTGATCATGATACATTGACGAGATTGATGCATGCCTAAGTTTGATTGAGAAATATGTGCTTTGTGATTTCAATATGAATCTTGGTTATTACAATGGGAAATAAATTTTTAATGGTTTTGCTTATTATTGGTTATAAAATTATTACCCACGAGCTTTATAGCTCACCCCCTCTATCCTCTCCTAAGCAAGTGATGAGCAGGAGATCGAGTAGGTCAAGAGTTATGGCATCACTCCGAAATGGGCATATTTTGTATTTTCAAGTTATATTTTGAGAATTCAAGGCTTTAGTCACATTTCAAGTTTTATTAATTCAAGGGTATTTTGTATTTTTGGTTCTAGAACTCAAATAATGTATTATGGCTTGAAATGCCATTAAAGCTTTGTAAAACTCTTACTTTTGTTATTAATGAAATTTGCATTTAGATATTGGAAGATTACTTGGGTTTTTGTATACGCTCATTTTGCTTTTGGGTTTGAATTGATGATGGTTGCATTTAGTAGAGTTAAGTTTGCATTTTATTAAATGAGGTCTGATTTGCTCGTCGCGACGAGACCCATTTGGTCGTCGCGACCTCAGGTCAAAATCACAGGTACGTCACCACGTAATTCTCGCAGGCTCGTCGCGACGAACGATAAATTGTTCACCGCGACGTGTTTTCTCGCATGTGCTCATCGCGGTGGGACCACAGTCACCTCGACGACGTCTGCTTTTGCTTCCGAGGAGTTTTTCTTCTGAATTTTTAATTTCCAAGTCTTTCCTCCCCGTTCAAGTTTCATGCTTCCGTGTTCGATGTTGGGCTCCGGAAACGGGGTCCAACAATTTGAGTCACATTAAGTAAAACCAAAGTTAAGAAACTAGTGTGGTTAGTACAAGACTACTCTTCTTCTGATTCTTCACCAAATGGATAGTTTCTTGGCTTGAATGAGAGCTCTAATCCTCCTCTTCCTTTTCCCCTTCTTGAACAACTTCAAATCACTCTTGAAGGCTTAGAAAAGTTTAACCCTGGCTCACTTTCTTCTTTTCTCTTCTTTCTCTCTTTTTCGTGCTTCTCTCTCTTTCTCTTCTTTCATTCACGTTTTTTTGCTTCTTCTATTGCAAGACACCAATTTTTCTCCACTTTTATACCCTTAATGATTGCACAATGTCCATTTTACCCCTTAACTTAAAGCCTTATATCTTTTAAGCTTAAGTGACTTGCCAATTTTGCCCCTTACGCAATCTTACCACCTTAATACTATAATTCAATTAACTTATGTCATATAATCTTACTCGCCTTAACATGCTAATTAACTCCACAAAATAAAAATAAAGACCTCAAAATTTATTTAAATCATGCTTAACTCCTTCTAAAAATCAAGACCTTTTTCTGATTATGTAATTGAAGGAATTTGCTAGCACTTCCTTCTAAACAGATGTTCCTCATTGTCTTAATTTTCTAATGACATCACAATCATTCAATTTAGTTCAGTAGTTTGAAAGTTATACCCCAAACATTTCTAAATTGTTCTTATGTTGAAACAATATTTTGTGTTCAACTTCCATCCCGAAATTGAAATTCTTAGAGACTGAATTAAAACTCGATTTCATCAAACAATTTGTAACCCTATTTCTCTAGTTTAATCCAAATTAAGAATTATCTTATTTGGATAACTAGAGAAAAAGTTATGGCTAAAACACCAAAGCATACTCAATGAACATATTTCAATTACATTTTCCAGCTTTTAACTACCAACCTTTCATATTTAACCCCATCTTGTATCTAAACCATCTTTTATGTTTCATTTCAAATTCAAGAATTCTCCTTTTCTCTACACATAAATAATCACTAACAATTCCTCATTTAATAGTTTTAACTTCTAAGAAAAGCTCGGGATCCAACAATTCTCGCCCCTTAAAGAATTTCGTCCTCGAAATTCTTACATGAGTAATCAAACAAATGGTGGAAATGTTGTCTTATGTTTTCCTTAGTCTCCCAAGTAACTTCTTCACTCAGATAATTTCTTCCAATTGACCATAGTCAATAGACTCACTCAGTCTTTTAGTCACTTATTTAATCATTCACTTTCTCCTTATGAACGTGACATTCTCATAAACATTGCATCCTTTGCTTCATAGTTCACATCTCTATAGTGTCAGTACACTTAACTCTTATGTCTATCTCACTGTAATCCATACCTTTGGTATTGATCCACCAAATTCATTCATCATTTTTTTCAATTAATTCGTAATACATATCAATTTCACTGATCAGTAACATCTCCAATCAATTCTGACCTTCGACCCTCTTTGGTCCTATTCATCCAAATAAAGAGGCGAACGACTCTTTTTGTCGTATAACGCCGCAGGGTATTTAATGTTATCACTTCGACATTGATCTCAATTCCACTAACACATTCTTATGGTCGATCATAACTCTTGTCACTTTAACCAAACAACCACTTTGGTTCTAATTTCATCTTCTTAAGATCATAACAATTTCTGTTTTTATTACATTCCGCTTGTACACTTTAATTTCATCATTTTAACTTATATCCTTATCTTCCTCAAACAATCCATGATCATATATTCACGTCTATATCACATTCGAGGATATATCACCACAATGCCATACACTGCATCCCCCACTACAATTACATTGAATCGTTATCTGTCATATTTACCCATATACTATTTCTCATTTCCATTTATCCAATGAAAGAGTATCATTTTGCTCACTAATTTGATTAGCTCAAACTCTTAACAATTTCTCTTGCGTGTGACTCATACACATGCGACTCAGACTAGGGATCAGTCACTGCTGCATGCTAAGACATGTTCACAATGCATATACCATGAGAAATAATTCAAAAAGCGCCCATATAATATCCTAATTCTGGTGCTCTGATACCACTCAATATTGAATCCCATTTCCAGAACCTAACTCTTGCTCTAATACACTCAATGTTGGATCCTATTTCTAGAACCCAACTCATGCTCTGATACCACACATGTTGGATCCCGCTTTCAAAACCCAACTCTGTCGCTGATACCACAACTTTTGGATCCCGCTTGTTTCTGGAATCTAACTCTTGTGAAAACATGAAACGTGAGTGTATTCCCATGAAATCTCCTTAACTATCATCGATTCATTTTCTTACTCTGATAAAACGTGATCTTCTTCATTACTCCGTACTTTCAGAGTCACCAAGCGTGAGCGTATTACCTTGTAGGGTTATTTCATTTAACCCTCATTAGCCATCATCAGTTCATCTTCATACTCATAACATCCCAAAAATTTCCTCACAATTTGTTCAATGGCGTGCCCATACATATTAATTATCATATTCGAACTCATTTCTCTTATTTGTGAACAGAATTTGGAAATCTTCAAACTAGAATTTCAATTTGACTTCTTCAAAGAAATTGTAGCTCTAAATCTCTAGTTTGTTTTGAAGTAAGAACCATACTAATCAGAGCTATATAGATGAAGATATGCTTAAAAAGACAAAGTATGTTTATACCCCAATTATGCTCTCCCAACCAACCCCTCATTTTCTTGCTATCAAAATTTTCCAAATCAACACTAAAAGATTACAATTTTTATGGAGGGATAGAAAAATGTCTTAAAAATCTATTGCTTTAAGAATTACCTTATTTGGAGGTCAGATGATGAAGTTATGGCCAAAAGAATCCAACATGTTTATACCCTCAATTATATTGTACCTAATTTGGCGTAATTGTCATAACTTTCAATAAAAATATCGGATTGAGTTCATTCTTGCACGGTTTGAAGGAAGACTTTTAGATCTATAATTTTTATGAAGATCACAAAGTGAGATTCTGCCTCTAAAAGGGTCAAAATTGTATTTACTGTAGCTGTCCCATGAATGTCCATTTAACGGACATATATGTCCGTTTAACAGACATTGTCGATCTTGGGGGCTCTTTTTCACCCGAGAAAGTCTGTTTAATGGACATAAAGTCCGTTTAACGGACATGGGCAATGCTGGGGGTCATTTTTCACCAGAGAATGTCTGTTTAATGGACCTAAAGTCCGTCTAACGGACATAGGACGGACTTAGGGGTTCCCAAACCCCTCCAAAACCTCTCTAATGGTTCCTACATCCAATCTAACATCATATTCACTCATAATCTTTCCAAATTCAACTCTTCTAGTGCCCAATCATTTCATATCAATTCAAACACCAAATTATCTCATAAAACTCTCAATTCTCAACCATTTGGTTCATCAAAACCACACATTCTCATCAATATACCATAGTTGTCCTGTGCATACATTCCATGCAGCAACACATCTTGTAACAATCATATCTTTTCACTTTGGTATCCAAAAATTACAAACTTTATATCGTTGGAAAGATAGAAAGCTCGTCTACAACTTTTAAGAAAATTTTGACCAGTTCTACCTAAATTATTCTAGATTTTTCCTAGAAGTTAGAACGTAAATCTTATCCCTGTGAAAACTTGTAAAACCTTCCCAACTTTACTTCCTCTATTACAACATCATTCCTAACAATTCAACTACCAATTGGAATTCATCCCTCAACCTCAATTCATTTGGCTCTTCATATTCAACCACATTTCATCATTCATAATTCCTATCTTCCTTTTCCATAACATCTCACTTATATATATATATAACAACAATTCAACTCAAGTGGATAGCTTCTTCAAATATATATATCATTTCAACTCACATTATCCATACACAATTCATATTTCATTAACATCATAAGATAAATGTTTACAAAGCTTTAATGGCATCTCATGACACAATACATCATCAATATCAAAATCTAAAATACAAAAGATGCTAAACCCAATAGTTCTTGAAACGCATCTAAAGTCTTGCTTTTACAAAATCTAACTTCAAATATAAAATATGCATAATCGAAATGTTGTCTCAACTCTTGATTTCTCGATCTCATTCTCTTCACCTGAAGATGGGATGGAAAGGGGGTGAGCTTGAAAGCTCGTGGGTGACAAGTTTATAACGAACAACAAGCAAAACCGTTCAAAAAGTTATTTATCATAGAAAATTATTATTGAGTCATAAAACACATGTTTCTCAAAATTCTTGTCATGTAATCAAAATCACAAACAATACAATTTATTATTTTTTCAACTTTTCAAAAATCATAAACACATAAGCACATCAGAATGGTTCGGGTGGATCCAAAAACAGTACTACATATTTCCACTTAATGGTCCTGTGTAGTTGTAAACAGAATGTACTAATGTAATCCCACATAATGGCTTTGCGCAGCTGTGAACTTATGGGAGTCCATGAAGGAGCTCCATGCCACAAGCAAGCAAGTCAAATGGAGAGTTTCTTGGCTTGAATGAGAGCTCTAATCCTCCTTTTCCTTTTCCCCTTCTTGAACAACTTCAAAATCACTCTTGAAGGCTTAGAAAAGCTTAACCCTGGCTCACTTCCTTCTTTTCTCTTCTTTCTCTCTTTTTCATGCTTCTCTCTCTTTCTCTTCTTTCATTCACGATTTTTTGCTTCTTCTATTGCAAGACACCAATTTTTCTCCCCTTTTATACCCTTAATGATTGCACAATGTCCATTTTACCCCTTCACTTAAAGCCTTATGTCTTTTAAGCTTAAGTGACTTGCCAATTTTGCCCCTTATGCAATCTTACCACCTTAACACTATAATTCAATTAACCTATGTCATATAATCTTACTCACATTAACATGCTAATTAACTCCACAAAATACTCTATTAAGACCTCAAAATTCATTTAAGTCATTGCCTAACTCCTTCCAAAAATCAAGACCTTTTTTTGATCATGTAATTGAAGGAATTTGCTAGCACTTCCTTCTAGAAAAATGTTCCTCATTGCCTTAATTTTCTAATGACATCAAAATCATTCAATTCGGTTCAATAATCTAAAAGTTATACCCCAAACATTTTCAGATTGTTCTTATACTAAAACAATATTTTGTGCTTAACTTCCATCTGAAAATTGATATGCTTAGAGATTGAATTAAAACTCGATTTCATCAAACAATTTGTAACGCTATTTCTCTAGTTTAATCCAAATCAAGAATCATCTTATTTGAATAACTAGACCAAAAGTCATGGCTAAAACACCGAAGCATACTCAATGAACATGTTTCAATTACATTTTCCAGCTTTTAACTGCCAACCTTTCATATATAACCCATCTTGTATCTAAACCATCTTTTCTACTTCATTTCGAATTCAAGAATTCTCCTTTTCTTTACACATGAATAATTGCAAACAATTTCTCATTTAATAGTTCTAACTTCCAAGAAGAGTTCGGGGCCCAACAACTTAGATGGGTGAAATATAGTGTTTAATAGTTTTCTAGGTTATACACAAGCATCAAATGTTACATAAGCTAAAAATCTTGATAAGATAGTAAATTTAAACAAATAAAGTTCATCTTTAAACAAATTCATTTTTTCAAACAAGAGGCATTTTATCAAACACCTTATATGCATAAAAAAATCATCCCAACATCACAACCAAATTCACATTTTTCCCCTTCTATCACTAACATTTATACCTTAAATGTTCTTATCCATTCACAAAACACCAAAACTAAAGTTATAATCAAAGACATAAACATATCAAATAAACACAAACATCCACGGGTTCACATGTATACCTCTGTGAAATTGGAACAATGGTCGGAGAAGAGTACGAGCTTCCCATGCAGCACGATAAGACGACAACGCCGACGACACATTACGAACTGGAGACCAGAAATTGCCGGAGAAGAATCTGCAACAGGGAGGAAGAAGAAAGACAATTCCAACGACAGTTTCATTAGATATCTTATAACTAGAATCCCTCTTTTTCCGATCCAGTTCCTCCACCACTGCGAACCCTAGTTAGATTCAGACATGATACACTTTTTAGTTATTGGGAGAGCCTAAGTACTCTCTTTTGGATTCGAGAAACAACTCTCAATTTTTATTTAAGTTAATAACGTTCAAGCAGAAGACGACGACGTGTAGGTTTAAAAATTACCAACACGGGGGGATGGGGATGGGGGGCATCTCAATTTCAGCGACAGTTTCATTAGATATCTTACAACTAGAATCTCTCTTTTTTCCGATCCAGTTCCTCCACCACCGCAAACCCCAGTTAGATTCAGACATGATACAACTTTTAGTTATTGGGAGAACCCAAGTACTCTCCTTCAGATCCGGGAAATAGCTCTCAGTTATTATTTAAGTTAATAATGTTCAAGCAGAAGCCGATGACGACGTGTAGGTTTAAAAATTATCGATGGAAATATTCTGTTGGCAAACTCAAAACTTTAGCGTTCGGCCAATAATTCCTGCCTTATTTATCGATGGTTATTTTTTCTGTCGCTACATTCCATCGCAAATTGATTTCTCCCTGTACTTAGCGACAGATATTACTACCGCTGGTAAACGAAAATTTTCTTGTCAACTTTTTCGACGGAATAATAAAATCCATCGGTAATTTGCAACGGTTTGTTTTCCGTCATTAATTTTGCGTTGCTAATTCCTTATTTTCTTGTAATGCTTGTCTTTAGGTAAGCATCAAACATCCTTCTCTTTTCGGATAGCCTTTATTATATTTGTTTAATAAATAAACACCCTTCTCTTTCCAGAAAAGGTATGAATTATAATTCATACTTTGTTATATTTTATATATTAATTATGTAATCTTGACTTTCCAAAAATTAAAACAAAAAATTTTATATTTATTCCACTGTACACGGGGCAGATTTCTCAACAATTTTCTCACATAATTACTGTTTCCTCGTATGTGAATATGAAAGGATCCGTCAGACCTTATAAGTCAAATGGGAGATGAAACTTCTTGCTCCCTGGAGAATCGAATGCTAATTAAATCTTACTCTTTCTTATTTAAAATAATTATATAGATATTAAATGACCACTTTTTCATTTTAGCAATTGACATATGTGGAGTAGTCTTAACTAAAGTCATTGTCTTATATCAGAACTTCCATGGCCTCCGCGTGTTGGTCTGAGATATCATCTGTAGGAGTGGCAATCAACATCAAGCTGTGTTTTCTGCCCACTGATGCTCCAAACTTCTCCGTCATGTCTAAATTCTTCGGCGACATTCCGTCTGGCAACGTCCAGTCAAAGTGGTATAGTAGTTGAGCAAGTGGAAGCACCACGTTTGCGAGGCCAAAATGCATACCCGGACACATCCTCCTTCCTGCTCCAAATGGTATGAACTCAAAGTGCTGTCCTTTAAAATCCAGTCTACCATCTTCAAATCTCTCTGGTATGAACTTCTCTGCATCAGACCAATACTTGGGGTCTCTCCCAAGTGCCCATGCGTTGATCATTACTCTGGTTTTGGCAGGTATTTCGTACCCATTAACCACACAAGTTTCTCGACTTTGTCTTGGAATCAACAATGGCAGTGCTGGGTGTAGCCTTAGTGTTTCTTTTATCACTGCTTTCAAATAATTCAATTCCTCAACATCTGCATCTGTGATCGCTTTCTTTCCTCTTAAGGTTTGCTTTACTTCGGCTTGTGCTTTCCTCAACACTCGATGGTTTTTCACCATTTCAGCCATAGCCCATTCTGATGTTATTGAGGAAGTATCAGTTCCAGCAGTGAACATATCCTGCACAAGTGATTTATCAGGTTGATTAGTTTCAAGTCAAGGTTCACGAATCAGAAGAAACAGTATTAAAAGTAAATATCTGAAACAGATGATGAGCTATGAAATTGGTATGGTTCGATTTTGATATAATTTTACAGGTGAAATAAACAAGAAACTTAACAAGAATGACGGCTTTTAAGCTGTTTCTAGTGATAGGACACCGAAGGTTGCCAGACTCCTGAAGCCTTAAAAGGACATCGAGAAGATCATCCTGTCCTGATTCACCACCACCTTTGCCTGTAGTCCTCAATCTTTCTCCGTGCTCCTCTATGATTGTATCCAATACCTCGCTCAACTGGTCTTGAAGGGCTACAACTTCAGCTTTCATCCTAGTAATTCCTTGAAGAAACTCCAATGAAGGGAACACATCAACTATATTAAACCCACTAGCCAGCTCTATCCCTTTCTTCGCATATACTACAACGGCCTCTTGCTTATCTAGTGCATCACTTGCTACCGAATGCTAATCTGCAAACTACTTTTTTTGCCAATAAGCACATCATTTGGCTAAAATTGATCGGACTTCCTACAGAGGATCGGACCGATTCGACGAGGTTCTTGACCTCATCGTGACAAATAAAAGTGAAGGACTGGACCTTTTTAGGACTCAAGAGTTCTGGCATGCAAATTTTCCTCATTTGCTTCCAGTACTCACCATATGGAGCAAAGGCAATGTTTGAACCATCGTAGGTCAAAATTGTGGAGGCTAATAAGGTGGGCCTCTGAGAAAACGAGATATCTTACACCCTCAGCACTTCTTCAGCTAATTCAGCTGATGATACAACAACTGTAGTGAAAAAACCGAAGGGGATTAATTATTTCGGAAAGTTTATTTCGCAAACTTTCCGCAAGTTTCTTTAATACCAACAAATTAAAAACAATCAAAATAATAAAAATACCAAAAATTTAGTAACACAGTTTGCCATACCTTGCCTACGTTTGCGGGGCCCTCACTCAGATTAATAGCTTTTACCGAAGTACAATAGATTTATCCAAGGCTTTATTGAGCCGACACCACTCAACCCTTGACACTATCTCTCAACCTCACTTCCTGTGAAAGATTTTCATACCCAATAGTACGACTACCTCATACTAACCTCAACAGAGGATTTTTCACACACTGTTTACTAATAAAGACAATTAATTGAACAACTCAAGTGAGTAAAATAATTAGAAACAAAAACGATAATACTTAAGATAGAAAAGAAGATAACTTCCCAATCGGTTCAGCTCCACTGAAATAAATATGAAGTCATCACAACAATAATGAGCAAATTCACATAAACACCAATACGTAGCCACAGACTATATGCAGCTAACCAATGATGGTTCAACAAGAAATCACGCACAAACCCGAGAAGAATAAGTTTAGAAAATAACCAACTAACGCTCACTGCTTCATTTCTAGTCCAACTTCGCATAAGCTGCTTCACGTGATCAGGGAACAAGAACTCATTTATTGCTTCATTAAATGATCATGATGCTGGCAATAAGAACACATTTATTGCTTCATTGAATTTTGTGTAAAAGAATGATGTCAATGGTCTTTCACTTTTCCAGAGAAGATTTTCTATCTAACACAAATATTCACCTTCATAAGCTTTCCATATATAACTTGTCTAACATCACACACGTATGCTCTCACCCAAGACAAGCACAATTACTGCAATGTTTGTTCAATATACCATCACCGTACAACCACAATCACAGTTTCATTAAACAACTAACACCGATCCAATTTGTCTCACACACGCACTTCACCTGGTTACCGCACACACCCACGGGATTTTTCCAAGTTACCTCTTTTTGATGGACTTCAATTAAAACCCAATCTTTAGATGCATGTTCTGGATAGACTTCAATTAAAATACAATCCCCACATCTGCTGCATATCCACGTGTATGATTTGAATTTCTATTAAAACACAATCTCCACCCATCTTCATCAATCCATATAATAATTTTAATTTTCGTATATGTCCAATTCAAAATGTCAAAATTAAACAAAAAATATATATGTTGGGTTTTCTACTGCTTCTCTATTATCTTTCAAACACAAGACTGATAAAGACTTTGATATTTGCAGAAATGTAACTTGCAGAAAGTAAGAGGACTTGATTTTACTTGGTTTGATAGATTGAAACTATCTACATCCAAGGTTCCCACTTGATAGTGGTGTAGGAAATTTCACTAAAGCAGAAGAAAATGGAGAAGAAGATACAAAGATTAAGTGTTCTTTGAACACTTGCAACAAGAGCCTCACAAACTCTCTAGTACCCAAAACAGGTTGGCACTCTAGCACTCTTTGATCTTTTTCTCTCACACTGATTTTTTTTGCACTCTCAAAAATTGAATACACTGAAGATTGAAGACTGAATTTTCCTGTATGTTGTTTTGTGTCTGAAGCTTCTATATTGCTTTTATACTTGATGATGATGAAGAAGACCTTCGGATGTGAGATTGGCTTTTGCATCTGCCTCCTCCATGTGCCTATCATGTGGGTCTTTAAGTGACTCCCCCATGCTGTGCATTTTTATAAGTGTTACTGCTGTGTTTTGATGTGCTTCTAGATAGGTGAAACGACAGTTTATTGAAGTGTAGCATCTGATGTGGATTAATGAGTCACGTGTGTTTGTCTTTGCCATTGTCTCTTATTTTCTGTCACTTTGTGGAAAAACCTGATAGCTTCTCCTTGTCTTCTTCCTCAGACACATTCACACACTCAACTTCATCTTCAATCCTTCTTGCATTCTTGTTGGTTCTGGGTATAGATTGATGGAGAATAAGTGATTACCATCACAATATACAATATATTCTAACAATCTCATCCTTTTTGGCATTTTTGTCATAAGTCTAGCACTCCACATAAATAATCATAATTGGACATATAAAGATGAAATTCAAAATGCTATCGCAATGCTCCCCCTTAATCAAACAACAAGTTCTAAAGAACATCACAATTTATCCAATCATCCAAATTTCTCCCCCTTGGGACAAAAAGAGTATCAAAACGCAAAATCATGCCAGCAGAAGAATTATAAGCAGACCAATAAGACAAATTATCACCATTCAAAACACTGAGAGATATGCCCGAAAGATAGAGAGATACCCGAGAGAGATGCATACTGATGAGAGAGCTGAAGAGTCTTCGGTAAAGCCAAATGAAGTCACTAAGCAAGCTACTAAAAGATGAGACGTCAATAGCAACATAAAACTAAAGAACAAAAAAAATCTTTCTTTCTTTTTTTGTTTTTTTAAACAACACAAAAAATACTTCAAAAATGTAAAGCACACTATCCCTGTGCCCCTCAAAGAATCTTAAACCTGGGCTTATTCCTCATCATATTATCTCGGTCATCGGTTTCTTCTTCAGAAGTAACTGACTTGTTCTCTGTTTGACCAGTTACTTCACAAGTAGTAACTAACTGTGAATCTGTACATTTTCTTATTTTTCCTTCATTACATTTTTGTGCTTGTACTTGACCCTTTCTAATCCAAGCTTGCTTTGATACCATGGGATGCTGCTGGAATTTTAATGGAGAGTGTCTAGATTTTCGGTTTTGACTCCTTTGAAACATCATTTATAGTAACTGATAACATCTTAGCCTTATATGTCCAATGACTCCACAAAAGTGACATCTGGGTATAAATCTTTGATTCTTTCTCGATGTTTATTCTTCTCGGACAGATTTGGATATGTCAACTTTCTTCTCATTCACTTTAGAGCACTCACCTTTATAGCCAATGCCTTGAAGATCCCCTTTAATTTTACCAATTTCCAACAACTTTTTTAGCTTTTCGGTACTTCCATTTAACATTCTCAATCCCTTTTCGGTACTTACTAATTTCATTCTAGCTTCACCTAGCTCATTTGATGTCAACATCAAATTCTTTTCTAACTCTTGAATGATGTTCTTCATGGAGAGATTCTCTTCCTTCAATCTTTCATTCTTTCTACATATTTTCACCCATTTTTTCGTACATTAATTCGTAAGCCTCGTAAATGTTCTCCATTTTATCACTTGACCCACTTTCATCACTGTCATAATCTGAGA
>JANZLC010070760.1:0-13007 GCA_026413385.1 Erythroxylum gracilipes
CTTAACTAATTCTATATATTTTATTATTATCAAAACATAAAGGAAGTTAATTTATCAACCACCATTGGTCCAACAGCATATAGATGTCATATTTCATTTGTTGAGGTTTGTGATTGAAGAGAAACAATTGATGTTGAAGAAAATTCATATGAACTTGAATGGTGCTAATATTTTGACTAAGGTGGTTCTCGGAAGCAAGCATAAGCTTTGTAATAAGGTTGTTAGGATGTGTCTTAAGTAGCTATTGAAGCATAACATGACTTTCTCATAATTGGGTTGCAGGGGGAGATTGTTGACTGTCCAATTCTTTTGAGACTTTCGGTGATTATAGATGCCATTATAGTTCATGGGGATAACTAACAACAGAAAACAAGATGGATGAAACTCTTCTGGAGAGCAACATGACCGTGTAGGGTGTTATACAGCTATGTGCATCAACTGTGTAAGTCTTTGAAACCATGTGAAGGAACGTGTGAAGAGTGATAATATACACTATCGTGTATACGCCCATGTGCAGGACATACACTGTCGTATGTGATGACTGTGTAACTATCTGTAATCGAGTATGTCCGCAGCTCAAGTGACACTAGGAGAGACAAGGTCACCTACAGAGTGTGTATGTGACAGTGTATGTTACAGAAAACTTAATTCGGGATATAAAAGAAGAGAAGACATAGGTTTTGATGCGAGCAGGAGGAAGGATCACCATAGAGATGGCGTACGTGATGAGGGAAAGCTTATCATTTCAGTTGGACCTATGTCCAGAGCTAGGACTGAGAGACTCAAGGATGCTTTCTATGCACATGTGGGCCAAATGAAGACATGCATAAGGAAGTGGTTTGTGCCTTCTTACTATTACAGGGAGATGGACCAGAAACTTCAGAGACTCACTCAATGGTCTAAATCAGTGGAGGACTACCTCAAAGAGATGGAGGTGGCTATGATATGAGCCAACATAGAGGAGAACCCAGAAGCTACAATGGCCAGATTTTTTAGTGGAGTCAATAGGGAGATAGCTAACGTTGTGGAGTTGCAGGACTACTTAGAGATTGAGGACATGGTGAACATGGCTATAAAGGTGGAGAGATAGCTCAAAGCTAGAATGACAGCGAGGAGTGGAGCAAGCTCTAGCTACTCATGGAACTCCAAATGGCCTTGAAAGGAGGAGAAGTCCAGGGACAAAGGAGTGGACTTTAAGGAAGCACCTAAGAAGTCGATTGGGGGATCTGAACAGAAAAGTACTTCCAACACCCAGGCTACTTCTAGTAAACATTCATCTATAATTTTTTTAAATGCTTGGGTACTGGCCATATTGCATCTCAATGTCCAAATAAAAAAGTCATGATTATGATGGATAATGGGATGATTGATTTGGACGATAGTGGTAGTGAATCTGAACTTATTGTTGATAATGATTTTGAGGATGATAGTTGCATTGAAAGATCTGTTACAGGGGAAGCACTAGTAGTTAAGAGGGTACTGAGTGTTAGGGCCACAGATGAGGTAGTAGATTAGAGAGAGAATCATTTCCATTTGAGATGTTTAGTTGGTGGAAAAGTATGCAATTTGATCATTGATGGGGGTAGTTGCACTAATGCAATTAGTTGGACTATGGTACAAAATTTTAGTTTGACATGCAGGAAACATCTAAACCCATACAATTTACAGTGGTTCAACGATACTGTTGGTGTGAAGGAGACTTGGCAGGTTGTAGTGTCATTTTTAGTAGGGAGATATGAGGATGAGGTGTTGTGTGATGTGGTATCAATGGAGGCTGGTCATATGTTACTTGGGAGATCTTGGCAGTTTGACAGGAGGGTAGTACATGATGGGCATACCAATAGGTACTCCATTAAGTTTAAGGGTAGGATTTCATTCTACTACTTTTATCACCTCATGAATTGTACTTGGACCAGATAAAAGCAAGTAAAAGTGAGGAGGGTTCGGGTAGTGAGAACAAAAATGGTGGAGAGAAAAGAGGCCCAAAAGAAAAATGAGTTTGGCCCAATGGTGAGTGACTGCACAAGTGAGGAAAAGAAAATAAGATGTGTAAGAGAGAAGAACTCAGAAAGAGAAAAGATGAGAGAAAAGTGAGCTTGTTTGTTAAGGGAAAAGACTTGAAGAGAGTAACTGGAGAGAAAAGAGAACTAGTAGTGGTGAGATACAGAGAATGTTTAGTTTCTGACACTAACCCTCTTGATGCTTTGCCTAGTGTTTTTTCTTCTCTTTTGTAGGATTATTCATATGTCTTTCCTGAGGAGATGCCCAAGGGACTGCCACCCTTGAGAGCCATCGAGTACTAAATTGATTTTGTGCCCAGAGTTTAAATTCCAAACCGCCCAGCTTATAGGAGTAATCCTGAGGAGACAAAGGAGCTTCAAATGCAGGTGAATTAGTTACCAGAAAAGGGACATGTGAGGGAGTGCTTGAGCTCGTGTGCGGTGCCTGTGTTGTTAGTGCTTAAGAAAGATTAAAACTGGAGGATGTGTGTAGATTGTAGAACTAATAACAAAATCACTATAAAGTATCACCACTCCATCCCTTAGATGATATGCTTGATGAATTGCATAGTACATGTATCTTTACAAAAATTGACTTGAAAGGTGGATAGCAACGGATTAGAATGAAACCAGGAGATGAATGGAAAACTGCTTTCAAAACTAAATATGGGTTGTATAAGTAGTTAGTCATGCCATTTGGTTTAACTAATGCACCCAGCATTTTTATGAGTTTGATGAATCATGTCTTGCGTGTATTTTTTGGAAAATTTGTAGTTGCTTACTTTGATTACATCTTGATATATAACAAAAATCTTGATGAGCATGTCATGCATGTGAAGTATGTCTTCGATATGTTGAAACAGGAGAAATTGTATGAGAAGCTTAGGAAGTGTACATTTTGCATTGATAGGCTAGTATTCTTAGGGTTTGTAATCAATTCTCAAGGGGTTGAGGTTGATAGTGAGAACGTGAATGCAATTTGAGAGTGGCCAACACCTAAGAGTATGAATAAGGTGAGGAGTTTTCATGAGCTTGATAGTTTTGATAGGAAAGTTGTGAAAGATTTCTCTACCATTGCTGCTCCTTTGACTGACACAGTCAAGAAGGAGAAAGGGTTTACATAGGATAAGGAACAAGAGCATGCATTTGCATTGTTGAAGGAAAATTATGTTATGCTCCTATTTTATGTTGGCCTAATTTTGATAAGGCTTTTGAAGTTGAATATGATGCTTCTGGGATTGGTATAGGTGTTGTGCTTTTGCAGGAAAACAAACCAGTAGTATATTTCAGTGAGAAGACAGCTCAACTACCCGACCTATGACAAGGAGTTATATGTTGTTGTGAGAGCATTAGAGGTGTGGCAACACTACCTCCATCCCAGAGAGTTTGTCATCAAGACGGATTATGAGTCCTTGAAGCATTTGAAAGGACAGAGCAAGAGACATGCCACTTGGGTGGGGTTTTTGGAGACATTCCCCTATGCCTTGCAGTACAAGCAAGGAAAGGAAAATATGGTAGCCGATGCACTATCTAGGAGTACAGATGGCAAAAGGAAAGCCGAGATGGTTAGGGACTTGCATACGAAGGCGAGACAACACATTGAGCATAGAAACAGGATGTATGCAAAGCAAGCCAACAAGGGGCAAAAGTTAGTGACTTTTAAACCTAGTGATTAGGTTTAGGTGCATCTGAGGAAGGAACGGTTTCCTGCCTAAAGGAAGTCCAAGTTAGATCCTAGGGGTGATAGTCCATTTAAGGTGTTAAAGCAGATCAATGACAATGCCTACAAGATTGGTCTACCAGGTGAGTACAATGTTTCTACTACCTTTAATATTACTAACCTTTCTCCTTTTTATATGGTTCAGATTCGAGGATGAATCTTCTTAAGGAGAGAGCGACTGATGTGAGTTGAAGCAAGGATCACCATGGAGTTGACATGCGTGATGGGGGCAAGCTTATCATTCTAGTTGATCCTACACAACTTTCTTGGTTTGTTTTTTTACTTTTTATCTAGGTTGTTCGAGACAAGTTCTTCATGAGATCTAGTAGGTAAATTTGAAACCTACGTATCGGATTTAATTTTGGTTAATTTGAATCTACCCTCTTCTTGTTTCTCTGAATTGAAACTTTTCAATCCTTCAATTCCACAGCTTTACATCAAAGTCGATGCTTTCATTATCACATCAAAGAGTTTCGAACAATCTCTCTTCCATATGTGCACGTTAGGTTTGTTCATTGGGAGGTGCAAAAAAAACACCAAAAAGGGAAAAGAAAATATAGTGACAACAAGTAATTTATGATTCTCATCCTTGTTTGATTAATTTTGGGATTGTACTATGAGTTTGTCGATTTACATATTAACTTTAGTTTCAATTTTGAATCTTTGTTAAACAATTTGTTATAAGCTGAGAGGTCAAATCTTGTAAATCCTTATTTGTGATTAGCAAATTTATTTGTCAGTTTGACTTATTATTCTTCCCTCTATTTTGAAATATTTTAATGCAAATCTCTATTTTTGCTTCTTTATTGAGTTCTTTTTTAATTATTATATTTATATTATCTTATTAAACTTGATTAGAATATTTTGTCGTTACTATAAAATAGACCACTTAAAGAAATGTGATTTAGGTTGTGTTTTTGTGTCGTCGGTTAGTACTTCGCTCTTGCTTTAATAATTATGTCAGTTCCTTTTCGTAAGATGACTTTTTCTGTGACTAACCATCATACACTAGCAGAAACTATTTAGTCAACATTTCAATTAACCTCCCCTGCCAAGTGCAAATGGTATAAAATCATTGGTGTGTCACCCATTTACTGATGAGACAGTGAAATGATTGAATGCCTAGTTCCAGGCTTTTGGGGAGTGAAGAGAAGCATCCAAATGCTCCAATTAGGAGACGACAACAGCTTGAGCTACTTTCGATTTTTTATTTTTGGAAAATATATGAAAATAATGTTATTTTCATATAATTAATTAAATTATACCCTGGCGAATGACTCTGTTTGCTTCTCCAGTAACATCGCCGCTTTAGATTGGAGCTGGTCTTGTAAGTCTGCCCACTCTTACTTGTGCTCAAATCTAGCCTATATTTGAAAAAGCAGTCTATAGTTATATGGTAAAATATAAGCACGTAATTTTCCTGCAGTAAGAAGTTCACGCCCAATAATGCTAACTTATTCTGATGGACATCCGTATAATAAATTCAAGAAAGTGCTTGTCAATTTGGACAAGAAGTAGTTGAAACTTGGAACACTCCAACTACCATTTCTCTCAGGTCATTTACAAGTGGAAAGCAACAGGTTTTATTACAACAAAATTCCCCCAACTTGGCCTCAGTCGTCCCTACTACCCTACTCCAGCCAAATCAGCAAAGCAAAGCCTAAAGAAGAAAAAGAAATTGTGAAACAAACCAGGGAAGACTAGAGTTACAGTGAGAAAGAAACAAGGTAGGGCATGGCATTTCAGGAGAGAAGCCAAGCAACCATGGCATTTTTCTTGTCACACTTCATCTCTTCTACCTTCTGAACTTCTGCTTCACCATCACTCTCCCACAGCCAACACAAGTCATTGTCTCTAGTTTGATCAAATAACTCATGTCCTGTAACCATGTCCTCCCAAGACCAATCAGCTACATAATTATCGTCGAAACACGACGTTATAGATGCAGTACAGGAGTGTAACTCGAAGCTCTCTGATCCATCTGAAATTGTATTACTTCCAAATTCTTGGTCCTCGCTCGCTATCTTCACTTTAGGACTACGTAGCTCATCGACTCCACGTTCTGTGACAAAGATGGCGTCATCCTGCCTCTCCTCGTTAAACTCCAAAACGCCATTTGGATCCACTAGCTGGTTGTCTATTATGTCATCAAAGCACAACATTTCACCATCAATGCTCGAGCCATATGGTCCTAACATTTCATCAGTTCCTTTCCCTTCCCCGGTAGAAAAGGACATTAAATCGCCACTCGTCTCATTTGTGCTTACCTCACCAACGCACAATCGTAGACTTTTCTGCTCTCGTGAATCCAAAAACCCTGCTCCAGTTTCTTGGGAGGGGCTAGAAATAATAAGGTCCATTTGCTCCGTATCTTTTATACATGCATCCAAAATCAATGGATCGTATGTAGCACCAGGGACTGTGGTCTCTCTCTCTAAATCGGGTGTCTGGGGCAGTGGTACTTCGTCTGGTAATTTTTCACTGATCGAAGAGGCGTTGGGTCTCTTTGACTGTGACGCGACGTCTTTTCTAGAGAAAGTTTTGTTTTTCTTCATCGCCCATCTGCTAGTCCTACCACCTTTGCGCTTGCTTGCCATGCCAACATTGGACAAGTCCACAATCAATGGTAGACTATCATTATCAACCCTCCTAAAGGTCTGAACTTTCCTACTCAAGTGGGAATTCCAGTAATTCTTAATTTCATTGTCTGTCCTTCCTGGCAAGTGGCTGGCTATCAGTGACCACCTGCCCAATTATCATAAAACACGAAAAATTATGCGGGTCCAGTGAAAGAAAGCATTAGTGATAGCTGCAACAAATTAGTTAACTATAATAAAAAAGGAACTTTTGTTCGACCCTTTTGGCAAAGTTAAGAACATCGATCCCATTTTAGATGTAACATCGAACATCAGATTCACTTTAGTAACCTTTAAATTCCATTATGGCAGGAGAATTATAGCCAACTTAGTTGCAAGGCTGTGATTAGTTCCAGATACCTTCATAATAAAATATTGTACCACTACCACATAATGTCAAATTTCATTTTTATACTGCCAATTCAAAGGTAAAACCAAAAGCTTTAAACTTTTTTTGTTGTTAGTCGAGCAATTATCAACTGATGCACAGTAATTATGTAAATAAACCTTTAGAATTTTACTATTTATCTTGCTTTACAACTTAGTTGAATTAATAGCTCTTAACATAATCCTATGCAGTCAAACTTCTATTATACGATAATTTTATAATTTCAATTTGAATTAATGAACCAAATTAAACGGGTAGATTTTATATAGTCCCAAACATTATTAACTTTGGAAACGTTCTCTATTACTCGCTACATGTATAATTACTACATCCCATACGTGAGTTGGCCCAAAAGCCGAACAGTCAATATCAAGATTAAAAGACATCAAAATCACCTAGAAACTCACACGAACCCTACCTCACAAGTTATATATGGTCCATTCGTTCCGCTCAAGATAGTTGTAGGGTATATACAATAAATTGTCATCTCCTATTCGTTACAAAAACGGGGATCAATCAATGACATCAATGTCCTAAGGCAGACAGGTCGTAGAGTTTAATAATAGTTCACAGACCCCTCGTGGGCCTGATACTAGTAAAAGGCATAACATGCTAATGATCGTCATTTGGAATTGTCAAGAGACTAATCATAGTCATTATCTACGTGTTAAGAGGAAATAATTCTTGTATAGGTTCACTCGAGAGAGTCCATTTAAGCAGTAATCAATAATCAAGTGACTCCTTTACGGGTTTAGGATACTTATGCCTGTTATTCTTCTGTGTCTGCCTTATTTTATTTTAAGAGTACAAATTCATCCAATTTATGTGAGTGTCATTTATTAAACGTAGTTACAGAATATCGGAATTGTTCCCTTCTTTTATAATGTAATATCTTAATAAAGTTGCTAAGGATAGTCGAGTTGACAAGACAGAAAGCAGCGAAATTGCAAGAAAGGAAAGACACCGTAATAAGAGTATTATTACGAGAAACACAGAGTTCATGACCCCATCTCAGCATGTGTAAAGAATATACTGGACGGAAAATGCTGCGCTGACCTGTTACCCAAAGAAGCGTGCAACTTCACCATGATTTCTTCCTCCTCCGGTGATATATTTCCTCGTTTCAGGTCATTTCTCAGATAGTTAATCCATCTCAGTCTGCAACTCTTACCACACCTCAGTAACCCTGCAGAGGCCATAAGAAACATCATTAAAACTACAAAACACAAGCAGAAAGCCACGAGCAGCTTAAGAAAACATTCATATATTCATTCTGACGAGAGAAACAAAGGGAACCCCCGTTTGAAAAACGCGGATAGTGACCACATTCTCTAACCTGCATTCTTAGGCAATGACCTCCATGACCCTTCACCATTAGCTTCAATATAATTCCTCAACGCCTCATCTTCTTCAGCTGTCCACCTCCCCTTCTTCAACCCCACCTTTTCACAACAAGGAGCTCTTCCCATTCCCTCTTAAACACACCACACACGGTGGCTCAGTCAAAGAGTCAAAAGAAAAATGATATTGGAAGAAAGCCTTATCCAATGCTCCAAAGACCAGAGAGATACAGACAGGAGTGAGCTCAGCTCGAGTGAGTGTCAAAAGTTTTATCTTTTCCACTATTGTAGAGAAAGGGTTAAAATCTCTAGTAATATATAGAGAGAGGGGAGAAGGACAAGGGTTGGTGGGACCCATGACGCAGACACATATGTGGTTGATGATTTCGCCACGAGTGTCCACTAAAAAACAAGACAGTCGTGGCATCGCCACCGTCGAGAGCCTCCTGACGGGGCATCCATCTCCCACGTTGATGCATCCTACAGCCTAGATCTACTGGTCTCACTGTGCCCCTTTCCTTTCATTTTCTCGTCAGCCACTATGTTAATATAAATACGTAGGTACACTTTTTCTTCGAAGAAACATCCGAAGGATTGATTGTTTGTTTTTATTTATATTTTTAGTTTTGTATTTATGTTATTAAATTTAGTGAAATTTTTATTTATTTAATTATTAGATATATTAATTGTCAATAAAAATTATAAATAATTTAATGTAATATTATATGATTAATTAAAATAATTATTTTATTTATTTTATAATTTATTAAAATTTTAATTAATTTAATAATTATTACTACATGTAATAAAATTTAAGATATCTTTCCCAGTATATAAATTTTAAATAAATTTTGATTTAAAACTAAAATATATTTAAAATAAATATTAATTTAAAACAAAATTTAATTTATAAATTATTTATTTAATACTAAATATTAAATAAGAAATTAAAATAATTAAAAATAATTTATATTTAAATTTTATCTAATACTTAATTATCATCAAAATATTAATAACTAAATAAATTTTTATTAAAAAATAAAAAATAAAAACTAAAATTTTTAACCAAAAAAGTTAGAAATGGAGCCGAAGTGCCCTTCCTCTCGTATAAGTATGACAATGTCCCGTCAACATAAAGCATAGTTTCAACTTTCATGCTTTCCCTTGTCTCGGCCACGGCCAACTAAATAAATACATTTTCAGTCTTTTCATTTTAATTATTTTGTATTTTAAATTTTAGTACGGCCCTTTAAATTTATTGGATTTTATAATTAAAAATAAGAAATAAGATTAAATGAAAATATTTTAATGCAATATTTATCTAATTGCATGTATTAAATAATAAAATCGCAATCCCTAGTTTCTGAATATAAATAAACTAAACTATTTAGTATACATAATAATAAATTTAAATTATTTAATGAATATAATTTGTACTTGTATATTTTTAATAATTTAACATTAAATAGTCTAAATAACGTTTACAAATTTTATATCATAATTTCACCGCTGCCGATTGATATACTAAGGCATAACATAAAACTTGCGGTATGTGCGCATTTATTTTGTTATTTGTATCAATACGGTAAGTGTGGGTAAGTGCAACTGTACATATAATAGGTAATAGATGACTACATCTACATAGATTATCTGAAACAAAAGGAAGGACGTTGTGCTGCATTTGTTACCAGTGCCATGTTTTGTGATAAAATACGGATAAATGAGTGTACTAAAATCAAAACTATTAACAAAGACATGTTACTAAGAGTATTACTGTGTGCAACTGTATCGTGCTTGGATAGCCTGTCGCCCATTCACCAAAACGTCTTAGCACCAGGAACACATCATCTCTCTGTTCGTTAAAATTCTTTGAAACTACCAGTTATGTAAGACGGAGTCAAACATTTGTTTTTCTTTTTTTGTTTAAAAATAAACAAATATTTATTTATTTATGAAAAATTTTCTTTGTTTCAAATTAAATAAAAATAAATAAATTATTATGCAATTTTTTGTTTTTCTTTTTTTATAAAAGCTCGCTTTTCTTAATAAATGGTATTTAAAATATCATTCTTTTTAATACTTTATTAAACATATTTTAGTCTTTATTTTATAATATCTTTCGTCATCACTTACTAACAATATTAATTAATAATGTTGTTAATGACTAAATGTAAATTTTTAATTAAATTTTTCTATTGTATTCAAAATATATTTTGAGAAAATCTTATAAAAGTTGATGATAGTTGAACTTTTTTCTATGGTTTTCAAATTTTTAGTTTTTTAAAGATTATTAATTTTTATTTTTATATATTTAAATATTTTTATTTAATATGCAATTTGATTGTTCTTAATACATTGCAAATATTGAATTCAAAATAACAAGTTATCAATATTATATTATTACAAATATATATATATATTGATGTGTAATGTTAAACAATATCAACAACACCCACTAAAAATCTCATTGATATGTGAGTTATGGGGAAGCCAATAGTATGTACTCTTTCCCCTAATTAATAGAGAAATTGTTTCTAATTGACCCACATGAAGAAAGAAAGAGAAACAATAATAATAACAACAATAACAATAATAATAACAATTACTACTAAATCAAGCTAGGTCGGAAATTTTTTTTTTTAAAAAGGGCTTAGGCAAAATCCCTAAAAGGTAGGTACTATCTATTTACAAGTTTAGCTAACTATAAGAAGAATTACAAGAATTTCTTTATGAGGACTCTTATGGGTTACGTTCAGGGACGGAGGTACTTGAGAGCCAGTGGTGCACTGGGCCCCTTAAAATTTTAAAAAATTTAATATTTGACCCTCCTATCTTAAATTTCTGGTTCCGTCACTAGTTACGTCCTCTGTAAATTCCAACATTGCAATATCATTCTTGATCACCTCCCCAAATTCTTCTTAAACTTCTTTTTTTTTCTTTTGCAGTTTCTAAGTATGGTTTTCTTACATCTTCTCACTAGAACGTCTGAGTGTCTTCTCTTAATGTGTCTAAACCATATAAGTCTTATCTCTCTTAATTTGTCAATAATATTAGCTACAGTTAATCTGTTTCTTACCATTACATTCATGACCTTATCTCTTCTAGTAAGATTGCATATCCAATAGAACATCGTCATCTCTGTCACCATTAACTTATGATTATACACTTGTTTGATAAGTCAACACTCTACTCTATAGAGCCTGTTGGTCTAATCGCTAAATGATATAATTTACTTTTAAGAAGCTTGAGTGGTACATTCTAGTCACACAAAACTCCTGATGCACTTCTCTATTGAAGCCACCCTGATCTGATTCGGTAAATTACATCTTCATCAATCTCTTCGTTGTTGTGGATGATAGAACTACAATATTTAAAACAACCCTTTTGTCGTATCACTTCTAAATTAATCTTTACCTCCACATCGGTAACCACTTTATATCCTGAAAAATTACACTTCACGTACTCAGTTTTAATTCTACTAAGTCTAAAACCCTTCGATTCTAATGTATCCCTCTGAAGTTCGAGCTTAACATTGACCTCCTTTTTTTGTTATATTTACTAAAATAATGTTGTCAACAAATAACATATACTAAGGCACTTCCTCTTGGGTATTTTTGGTAAGCTCATCAATCACTACTGCAAACAAAAAGGGGGTCAAAGAGGAGCTTGATGTAGCCCAATATCTATAGAAAAATATTTTATATCTTCTCCTATCGTCCTTACTATAATTTTTACCTTTCATATATATCCCTAATAATTTGTATATAAGTCATAGGAATCTGCTTGACTTCTAAACAGCTCCACGTAATTTCTTTCGGCACTCTATCGTACGCTTTCTCTAAATCAATAAAAACTATATGTAGATTATACTATTTTTCCCTGCAGTACTTCATTAACCTCTTAAGAAGATGTAAAGTCTCTGTTAAGGACCTTCCTGTCATAAAACTAAATTAGTTTTGTCGAGATAGAAATATTATTTCTCATTCTCTTCACAATCATCTTCTCTCATAATTTCATGGTGTGATTAAATAATTTGATGCCTTATAGTTGTCACAACTTTGGATGCTCCCTTTGTTCTTGTATAAATGTTAAATAATGTTACAAAGTAGAAATTAAAACATATTTAACATTTTATTTATAGTTTAATATATTGAAAATAATTTATCCTAAAGATTAGCATCAATTATATTTAAAAAAATCCCTTGAATTGCTTGTCCAATTTCTCCTAAACGATTATGTATTAGTAAAATCATTCATAGGGTCTAAAAGGGATAGTTTGAGTTTAAGATTACATATTATTTCTTAAAATATTAATTACTAAGAAAGCTTTCGTTATTTTTTATTTTTTTTTCCTAATTCAAGCATTGACAACGAGAATCGCAGCACAGGGCCCTCAGTTACACGACGAATGAAGGTTGACCAGATCGTTGTCGGAGGAATTCGCTGAAGCATCGTATGGTGACAACATCGAAACCCGGTCGCTTGGAGTTTTGTCGGACAGGGAAATATAAGATTAAAAGACCATTAAAAAAAAAAGGAAAACAGAAATCACTTAGTCGGACAGGGGAATAGTTCCCTTGTTCCTAAAAGCTTGTATCATTCTGTTTTTGTTGAGAACTATAGAAAAAGATCAGATAAGGACATCTCCAACCACTGAACCAAATTTTTACACTAAATTTTTACACTAAATTTAGTGTTAAGTGGAATATTTTTAGAATCTTTTTACACTAAATTTGGTGTTACTCTAACTATTCTACACCAAATTTTTATACTAAATTTTTTTCAAAGAATATACCACAATAATTTAATTATTAACTAAATTAATTTATATTTATATAACCACAACAAATTAGTTATTAATTAAATTAATTTATATTTATATAATAATTTATATTTGTTAATTTATTTATTAAAAATAAAAAT
>JANZLC010070827.1:0-13000 GCA_026413385.1 Erythroxylum gracilipes
TTTTACTTCGTCTGTATTATGCTTAGTCTGGATTTTGTTTCGTCTGCTTTTCAACATATGGCTTTCGTCTGCTTTTTGCTTATCATCAAAATTATTAAACCGTGAAGTCATTTTGACTTAACAACTCCATTGGAAATTCCCTAGAAATTTGTCTATCTTTCAATGCCCCTTTAGGTAAAACCAAGTGAGGACACAAATAGGTGGAAAATTTGCTTAAGATAGAAATCATAAGTTGCATTCTTCCCTGATAGCTTAGAAATCTATTGCATCAATTATTGATTTTCCTGCTGATGGATTCCACGCGAGGGGAACAGTCTTGTGATGTTAGCTTCCTCACTATGATAGGGACTTCTAGATAATTAGAAGGATCTCAAACTAGAGAGATTATAGTAGTATTGGCCAAGTTATTTACTTAAGGACCAAAACTA
This sequence comes from Erythroxylum gracilipes, assembly GCA_026413385.1. Taxonomy (NCBI): domain Eukaryota; kingdom Viridiplantae; phylum Streptophyta; class Magnoliopsida; order Malpighiales; family Erythroxylaceae; genus Erythroxylum; species Erythroxylum gracilipes. The sequence goes on from JANZLC010070827.1 coordinate 429, forward strand.
ATAGATAGGATGACGGAGCTTTTATTTAAGTTATAAGCCATCCATGATAGTTGTTTAAAGGATTCAAGTAAGGAAATCAAAAGATAAATTTCCTAAATTTGCTGAAAGAATCTCACATTGAAGCCATCAAGCCTAGATGATTTATTTAGGTGAAAGGAGAATAAGATGCTTCTTATTTCTTCACCAGTAACTTCCTTTATCAAGTCATAATGAGATTGAGCAAGTATAGGTCCCTCAAAAGTTTTTTTTTCAGCTCATCAAGGAAAGGAGAACACTACAAGAATTAAGACGTTTAGTGAGAATTTTTTTGCAACATTTAAATATTTCATCACAAATATGATAGTTATTGTGATAAAAAATTTGTAAGTCACTATTACTTTCATTATTTGTGATAAATTATTACTTAGTCACTATAGTAATTGTGACACTACCACATCTTTCACAATTGCGTCGTCACTATTAATATATTATTAGTTGTAATAATAGCTTTGTCACTCTTAATATTTAACACCTACACGATTTTAGCAAGAATGAAATGTAATTGTGACAAAATAAATTATTGTCACTATTATTATTCGTTATTGTGACAAGAAATCTTTTCATCACACAAATTTTAAAATAATTGTAACAAGAAATCTTTTTGTCACATAAATTAAAACCTTTTGTGACTCAAACTTGTCGCTAATATAAGTCCAACTAATTATTGTCGATTAAATATCGTCATAATAATAAACTTACCTTTATGGTCAATATTATTCAAAATTATTGTCATGGAAATTATTTTCCACACTTAAATATTTTAATTTTTATGATAAAAATGTTATGACTACTATTGAAAATATTGCAAGTAAGTAAAAATTAGCATTAACCTATGTAAATATTGTAAAAAAAATAGCATTTCAATAGATTTTTAGCAAACATAATTAAATTTAATATTACATTAGAAAAATATCATAATAAAATAGATTAAAAATTAAAATATTTTATTAAAGTATCAAGTAGAAGTCTGAATCAATCTAAAATCTATGAGTAATTTCGAAATTAAGGTTCAATTATCATCATCATCTTCATTAGCCTCATCTTCACTTACTCGATTTATCTTATTATCATCAATAAAAGTACACTCATCGTAATCAATTTCATCATCTTCTTCAGTAGCTATGATATTAATATTTATGGGATTTGCTTCAACAGTTATTGTGGCTAAGTCAGATTTATTCAATGATACCATATTATAATCCTCCTTCAAATTAGCTCCATGAAATATAAAACTCTTCATTTTCTTGGCATTGCTCATCTACATTTTCATAAGGCAAATCATACAAATCCCCTGGTTTTATCATCATAACAACTTGCCAATTAAGCCCATTTAATGTCTCTTACATAATAAACTTGCTTAACTTGTCAAGCTAAAACATATGGTTCATTGGTGTTCAACTTGCATGCGTGTAATATTTACCATAGGAAGCCCAAATTTGTCAACTTTATATCCACCTTTATGATACACATCCCACCAGTCAGCCTTAAATAAAATAACACTATTTCTCCTAGAATAATTTAATTGTATGATATCTGTTAATACATCAGAATAATCCAAGTTACTTGTATTCTCATCCCTTTAACAAGAATGTCATTATTTTGTGATTTCAAGTACAAATCCTTTTTCTTTGTGTTAAACCTCCAACCATTGATGAGGAAGCTTTTATAATGATAAACTCGTATATCAGGCTCATATTCTAGATGCAACAATTGATCATTAACCAAGTCACTTCCTTTAGCGTGCAATTTAATTATCTAGAGGAGTAATAATCATTAAACATGTAATTTTAAAAATAATTATATCATAAATAATAAAAGTTACAAGTGAGTGTGTTATATATATATATATATATATATACTTACAAATTTTTCGAACCATTGATAAAATTTTTGTTGTTGTTTTCTATCCACATTTTTAGGATCCTCTCTCTTGAATTTTTTTATGCATGCTTCACATAAATAAATAAATAAATAATGAATAGATACGTACATAATATTATATACCTTAAAATAAATTAAATAAATGAATGATTAAAAGTTAGATCACTTACTCGATATACTATTGGATTTCTTCACAATACTCTAGCACATAAGTTCTAGCTTGAGCCCATTCAATTAAGCTTAACTCTTTATGTGTTTTTCTAAGTAAAAGCCTACCATTTCATGAAAAAACTTTAATATTCGAATGCAATTGATCATCACTTCCTTCATTTCTTCCTACATGATTCAACTTAATTTTAGTATGATGTAAATACCTTGAGCAAAAGTGCATGCACTCTTGTACAATATATGCTTTAGCAATGGATCCTTCTAGACGTGCCTTATTTCTCACATATGATTTAAGTGTGTGCAAAAATTGCTTTATAGGATACATCCATCAAAACTATACTAGTCCAACAAGTTTATCCTCACTCACAAGATGAATTGTTAAATGTATCATGGTGCCAAAAAATGAGGGTGAAAATATCTTCTCTAGCTTACAAATTGTTAATGGAATTGTTTTCTCAAGTCTCTCTAGATCATTCAAACACAACATTTTAGTCAACAACTCTTATAAATATGTACATAACTCAATGATTGCTTTATAAACCTCTTTACCTAATAAACCACGTATAGCTAGTGGAAGATATTGTTGTAAAAAGAGATGACAATTATGATATTTCATCCCATAAATCTTGCATTCATTGAGACTCGAACATCTCGAAATGTTGGATGAATAGCCATCTAGAACTTTAAGATCAATAAAAAATTGACGAAATGCTCGTTTTTCATTTTTAGACATCATATAACATATAGGGTGAAATTCATACCTATCATTGCCTATAGGAGTTACATGAAGCTCAGGTAATACCCATAGATTCTAAATCAAAAATAGTGTTGATGGTATCTTTTGTTTTCCCCTCAATGTCCAATAAAGTGTTATTTATGTTGTCACATATAATTTTTTTTTAGTATTTATAACATCAAAATTATGTGGCAATTCAAGTGTTCTCCAGTACAAAAGCTCAAAGAAGATGGTTTTCTTTTTCCAATTTCCAAGCAATGAAACATCTTTACATTTTCTTTTCTTTGACATCTTATCAAATTTCACTTAATCAAAATAACAAAGTGAAAGTAAGAAATGTTAAGTAAAATAGAAATAACATACATAAATAATTAAAAAAAGTCAAACTTCTGAGAAAATTGATCATATTGTTTAAGTACACCATCATCGGAAAATTGTTTTGGTGTTGGTCACTTTTCTTTGGTTCCATTAAATGCTTTAGCATTTTTTTCTCCAAGAATGATTGATTGGTAAGAAACAACGATGAACAAGATAACATGTTTATGTCCATTGTGAAGCCTATAAGATAAAGTACTCGAATTGCAAATAGGACAAGCTAATTTGCCTTTGGTGCTCCGCCCTGATAAATTAACATAGGTAGGAAAATCATTTATCGTCCATAAAAGTTCTACACGTAATTGAAAAATACTTTTTGAAAATGCATCATATGTCTCAAATCCTATCTCATTTCAACTTATCTATCAATAGTTCTAAGTATACATCAGTATAATTTCTAGGAGCTTTAGGACTAGGAATAAGAAGTGACATCAAGAAATTAGGATCTTTCATGCAAAGTCATGTGGGAGGTTATACGCAACTAACACAACTGGCCATACACTATAAGAAGTGCTCGTATTACTAAATGGGTTAAAGCCATTAGTTGCTAAACCGAGTATAACATTACATGGGTCTGACGCAAAAGAAGGATGCTTTGCACCAAAACTTTTCAAAGGAAAAGAATCTAATGGATGTCTTACAGACTCATCATTACGTGGTTTTTCCTTATTCCACCTCATATCTTTAGCAACATTTACTGACATGTACAATCTTTGCAAGCATGAAGTTAATGGAAAATATCACAAGAATTTCTGTGGAATCTTTTTTTTTAAACTATGCTCATTAGTTAAATTCCCATTTTCCCATCATTCTTCCATCGAGGTTCACCACAATTTGGACAAGCTTGAGCATCCTTATATTTGTTTCTATAAAGAATGCAATCATTCGTACAAGCATCTATCTTTACATATGAAAGCCCTATATCTTGTGTAATTTTCCTACTATCAATATAAGAGCAAGGAACCTTATTACCTCTAAGAAACCATGTTTTCATTATATGCAATATACCATCAGCTACATTTGCACTAATGCTATGGAGACATTTCCAATTCAATAGTTCAACAATAAATGATAGCAAGATATAACTCTTATTTTAATTATTGCAACAATCTATAAACCTTAGCAGGTTCATTTTTTGGATTAGTTGGACTACCTGTGGTAGAATCATCAACTTCATCATTATGATCATGATGACTATCTCTAGTAGGTGCATCATTAGTAATTTGGGAATCAAGCTTCTCAAAATAGTTTATATTAGTAAGTCAAATATCACAAATCGTATTACGCATACCATCTTCCTCATCAGTTTCCTTATTTTCATTATTAACATCTTCATTAGAATAATTTAATTTCTCTCCATGCTTATGGTTTCTATTTATCCTACTTAAGATCAAATGGGAGTAAATTATATCTCGCATCCTAAAAAAATTATTGTTACACTTTTTATATGGACAATGTGTTGATCTACCTTCATTAAGATGATTGAAATCAAATCCAAGAAATTTAATAACTCCTTTTTCATACTCTGCAATGTTTTATCAGAAATTTCCATCCAACTTTTATCACTCGCCATTGTCCTATGCCACAAATTAATTAAAATTATGAAACAAAATTTTGAGACATTTTAAACTTGTTGAAAACATCAAACCAAAAAAAATTTGTAAAGCCACTCCAAGTTCTTTAAACCACAAACCATCAATTCAAACATCAAATAGATAACATCAAAATGCAGTAATTCCCATACTAGATACCTTGGTAATCTCAAGTCTAAGGATCAATTATACAACCATCATTATGAGATAATCTATAGACACATATGTAAAATTTCATTTGGAATTCTCATAATCGGGTTAGTTCAGTGACTTATTCTCTAATAATTACCTGCACATTAGTTTAAGTGTCTCTATATTTTAATTTATGAGATCAATTACTTTCTTCATAAGAAAGAAACATAATGTGTGCTAGTTTTACCATTTCAACAATATCCAATCTTGATGAAACTACAACTAGGAACATTTAGAAATAACACATAAGTGTATATTGAATCTCATAATTATGATCTCATCGTAATTTCAATTATACAGTAATTATTTCAAGATTTTGTCTTTAATATTAAAACATAAAATATTAATGAAATTAATACATAAAGATAAATAACGCCTTTTCATTTATTAAAATATAATGTCATACATTAATTTGCATCCAATTGATTGGTTGCAAGGGCATAAACTAACAATTAATCGTATCTTTTACTTGAGCTACATAATCATTTTTAACAGAACCAGTGTCATTTTTGTTTTTAAGGGTCTAGGATAGTTTTTGATCCTTTTTCATTAGCTTCCATATGTACGATGCCTTCATAAAGCCTTCAACCAGTGCACCAAAATCACTCAACTTCATTATTCTCACTGCCTCTGAACAGCTCCTGCTCAAATCTATTTCAATGCAAATGCAAGTAAAGCCAATTATTTTAAATTGAGTTTTATTCTCATCTAAGATAATTGGCTTGCCAATTTTTCTAGCTATGTGACTAAGCTCCTCATCGGACTAGTACTCTAAGGGAACTCTATGAAAATTTATCCATATAAGAATTGTTTTCAACAAAGACCTATCAAAGGAGATGCTTGGATACTACTTCCTGATAAAGAGTGGTTGCCCTTACTAACAACCTACAACCTCATCTTAGCACCAATACTGTGAGTACGTGAAGTGATGAGGAGTCCCACAAATCATAGAGTGATAAGGATGATCATACTCACAGAATTATTAAAGGAAATATGGTTGGTGACAAGGACTTTCAAAGAGTAAGAAATTCCTATGGAAATGGTAGTTCATTAGATAAAGGAAACTCTAGCTAATTGATAACACTAATATCTCTTTTTAGTATTTTAGTTGTAGTATATTAGTGGAGATAAAATAGTAATCTTTCCTTCTTTATCTTGTACAATAGTTATATATGTATGAATACGTATATATATAGCTTTCTTAGGCTTGTAATTAGGATCAGTGTGATAAGAATCAATTTTAGATTAATAAAATATCTCTTTGCTGCAATTATATTTTTCTCTCTTGCTATCAAAGCCAGGTTATATCTCTTATTCTAATCACCATGACTTTGTTGTCATTGAATGATGGAAATTTTGTCACAGTGAAGCTCACACAATCCAATTATCCGTTATGGAGAGAACAATTTTTAGGATTAGCAGAGAGCTAAGATTTGGTTAGTCATCTCACCAATGAAACACTAGTTCTAACAAAATATAATACTTCAAATTCGAACATCGAAAATGCTATACCATAGTTGATAAAAGAATTCACTGCTTAGCAAAAGTTTGATCACCTTCTTTAGGGTTGGGTCATTAGAAGCTCTTAGACTTATCATTGGTTTAGATACAACACATGCAGTTTGGGAAGCACTGAAAGATGCTTATGCATAAGAGTACTCTCAAGAGCGAGAGTTTAAACTACAACAACAATTGACTTATCTTAGCAAGGATGATAATAAGACCATTTTTAAAGGTTTATGTGGCAATCTTGTTGCTATCAGAAAACCTATGCCAGATAAAGATAAAGTCTTTTGTCTCCTCACAACTCTTTGTCCACAATATGAAACCTTTACAACAATGTTGAAACCTCCAAACCAACTTACTTTGAGCTGATTTCACAATTGCAAAATCATGATCGGCATCGTAATTAGATTTTAAACCAATCAGATGCATCTTTGTCTCACCTCACTCCGGTTAGCTCAAGATTAATTTTTAACGATTTTGATGATAACTATATAATATTTCAAAATTCAAATTGGATTTTTTTCTTTGTATAAATAATGGTATTTTAAAGGAAATAAAATCATATGAAAATTACTTCCTTTCTTATAAGAACCTTATTAGTAAACTTTCCTTATTAAGATCTGGGAGGATCTTACCTTTTCAAACAATTAGCTTCGAAAATTTTTGTTCCAACAGAGATGATATTAAAAATACAAAGTCAACTCAGAATTAAGATGAAGCAGCGACTAGTTGAAGAAATTGACTATTTAAAGAAGAACAACAACACTTGTGAAGTAACGAACATACACAACCTTTAGAAACATTTGAGCAACATCTATATTCTTGAGAGATGTATCATTCTTATTGTGCCTTAGAAAGTGAAATCACTCTATCAAGAGAGAAATTGTTATTTCAGAACTTACTTTTAATTTTAAATTTTATTTTTCTGTGAGCCTTTAGAAGCTTGTTATACACTTCGAGTGTAGAAGGTTGGAGAACCTTGAAAAAAATGTACTTGCAAGCTTAGAGATGCTCGTCAAATTTAATACTCAGATTCTTATAGTGAAAAACTTAAGTTGGATACCTGGGGACTGAACGTAGGCTTGGGTGTTAGCAGAACCAGTATAAATCTACTGTGCTATTCTTTCTCTCTTCCTATCATTTAAAATTTTCGCGTTATAAGTTTGTGTTATCAAGAGGCTCTTTCAATTCTTCACTAAGCTCCTGTTTTTATAAAGCAAGAGGTTCTTTTCACTTAAGCATCAATGGGCTCCTATCAATTAACAAGCTTATTTCTATTTGAACTCTAGCAGGCTCCTATCGATTGATAGGTCTCTTTCTTTTTTAGCGCGAATAGAATCCTTTCAATTAATAAACTTCTTTCATATTTAAATAAGTAACAGGATCCTTTCTTTTGAAATGTTAATAGGTTCCTTTCAAAGTTTAATAGGACCTTTCCATTTATCAACCTATTTTGTTTAAGAAAGGTTTTAAAGATTTAAAATACCTTGCAAATTTTTTTACACACCATTCACCCCACTCTTGCGCATGTTTGCTTTATCAACTCCACATTTATCCTTCTACTGCTATTAGTAGAAACAATCTCAAAGTACTAGTTTAAGGAATTGCAACAATACCTTTTCTTCCTCAGGTTGTGGATTTCAAGCACAACAGTTTTGAAACCAAAATCAAAGATGTCTAGAAAACTCAACATCAACTACACAGTGACGACAATCGCCACCTCTAGGAGAATGACGAATTACAACAACAAAGCTAGATCTGTATCATAATGAAAAATGTAAATATTGTGGGAAACTAGGCCAAATTGCTAAAATTTATTAGTGGATACCAAAATGAACGACTCAAAATGATGCAATTCCATAAGCCCTTGCATCTCTCACTTTAGACAACTCCATTGTCAAAACAAAATGAACTTCTGATAAAGGAGCTTCAAATCACATGGCATTAAAGCAAGGTTTGCTAACTAATGTTCATAAACACTATAGATCTGATTCAATCATAATTGAGATGTTTCTTTTATACCTATAATCGGTATTGGTAATTCATAGATTAAACAAAAAGAAAAGATTTGGCCTCTTTATGATGTCCTTTTAGTTGCAAATCTGAAAACAATTACCTCAATAAGTCAATTAACCTCTCAATTTACTATTAACTGTGAATTTATTGACGTTTATTTTTGTATAAAGGAACAAAAAAAATAGGACATTCGTTAATAACAGGGAAAAGGAAGGGTGACTTATGTACCTTATCTAATGTACCATAAGTAAACTTCTCTCATCGTTTCAAGTCTGGCACTGTAGATGTTTGGCACCAATGCTTAGGACACCATTTAGCTTCAACAGTTCAGTTGTTAAAAAATAAAGGATTAATTGATGTTCAAGGTCCTCTACATCATATCCTCTTAACATATTTGATTCTTGGTTGCCTTCTTTTAACAATCTTCTTGATTCAGGTAGTCTTTCACAAACGTCGACATCTATAAATTTCATTCCATTACCATTTGTTGATATTCATCGCTCGGGAGTCTATACCAAATTCACCACATGACACACCTAAGCTCGAAAGTGTTGGGACTATTTTAATGATCAAATTTCTAAAGGATTGACTCTATTTGCACTAATGATTGACTTACATTATGAAAATGTACTTGCACTTGAGTCCCTTCCTTCCATAAATACGAAGTTACCTTATAAAGCACCAGTTACTTATCCGATGATAACCAGGTCCAAACTTGGACTTGTTAAGCCAAATCCTAAATATGCCTTGATAGCAATCTCATCTGCTACAGTACCTTGTAAACTGAAAAAAATTAAATCAGCCTTATGGTGTCCTGAGTGGAAAGCTACTATGCTTGATGAACTTGTTGCACTGCATCTAAATGAAGAACAGCGATTAGTTCCACGCATTCCAGATATGCATGTAATCAGATCCAAATGAGTTTTTTAGACCAAGCTACTACTTGATGGTACACTAGGTCTTCTTAAAGCATGATAGTCACCAAAGGATATCATTAGATTGATGGGATTGACTATACAGAGACATTCTCTCCTATAATCAAACTAGATATAATTCAATTCATCTTAACTACTACTCTTATGAGACATTAGCCCATTCATCAACTCGATGTAAAAAAATGCCTTTTTATATGGCAACATCGTTAAAGATATATATGGAAAAACCACCAAGTATGACTAATCTACAGAAACCTATGCATGTATGTAAGCTCCAGCGTGCTTTATATAGATTTAAATAAGCACTACATGCTTGGTTTGATAGACTCGGTGAATTTCTTATATTATATGGTTTCTTTTACTGTTTAGCTAATCCTTCTCCTTTTATTTTTTCATTCTGATCAAGGTTCACTTGTTTTACTTCTCTACGTTGATGATACGATTCTTACATGTTCATCCACAAAGCTTGTTTCCTCTTTTATTCAAATTTGATTTGTGAGTTCTCTATTAAAGATTTATGTCTAGTGCATCACTTTCTTGGTGTTGAAATTTCCAACACAGCATATAGTTTCCATCTATCCTAGTCATACTATGCACTTACCTTTCTTGAACGGTCCAATATGCTTCATTGCAAGCCGATGACTATGCCTTTAGGGTCAAATTCAAACTTGCTATAAATACTGCTCCTATTATTATTCCAAGTCACTTTCATGGAGTTGTTGGTGTTCTCCAATATCTCACACTAACATACCCAAATCTATCCTATAGTGTCAACTATGTTTCACAATTCATACACGCTTCTACAGTTGCTCATTTGAAATTGGTTTAATAAATCCTTTGACCACTGATTACTGCACTTTTCTTGGCACAAATATCATTTTATAGTGTCTAAGAAACAACACATAATCTCTCACTTCAATACTAAAGCTAAGTATCGTGCTATGGCTAATACTACTATCGAACTTACATATCTCTCTTATCTCCGCCAGTCCTCTACTGTGATAATATCAGTGCTCTATACATGACAATTAATCCTATCTTTCATGCTCAAAGTAAACACATCAAGTTGTATTACCATTTTGTACACGAAAGAGTTACACTTTGATTACCTATCATTAAACATGTGTCCTCTGATAAACAAGTTTCTAATATATTTACTTAAATTTATTCAAGGCTACCCTCGCATATTTTCATAACAATTGTTCCTTCATCCTCGACTTAATTTGTAAGAGGATATTAACAACCTACAGCCTCATCTTAGCACCAATCCTATGAGTCTGTATAGTGATAAGGAGTCCCATAAATCATGGAGTGATAAGGATGATCATAATGATAGAATTTTCAAACGAAATATAGTTGGTGACAAGGACTTCCAAATAGTTACAAATTCCTAAGGAAGAATTATCAAAGGAAATATGGTTTGTGACAAAGACTTCCAAAGAGTAACAAATTCCTATGGAAATGGTAATTTATTAAATAAAGGAAACTCTAGCTAATTGATAGCTCTGATATCTCTTTGTTAGTATTTTAGTAGCAGTATTAGTGGAGAAAAAATAGTAATCTTTCCTTCCTTATCTTGTACATTAGCTACATATGTATTAATCTATATATATAACTTTTTAGGCTTGTAATTAAGATCAGTGTGATAAGAATCAATTCTAGAATAATAAAATCTCTCTTTACTGCAATTATATTTTCTCTTCCCTTGAATATGCTATTGGCCTAAATCCATAATTTTCTAGGCCTGTTCATCTGAAGAGAACATAAAGATGAAGAAATAATCTTCACCTACCATGACATTCTCTAAACTGGCAAGTTTCTAGATGTAATTAGCCCACTTGTAGTTTAGAGGATATGTCAATCTCTTCTTCGCGAAGTAACCTACAATCAAATAGCTCTATTTTCTTGCCTATTTGCAGGATTTCTAGGGGAAGTGTAACCATGTCCTCTAGATTTATATGTGGAATGTATCTTAGATTTCCAAAGATGTCTGGATCTCCTACAACCTTTTTCCATAACTGTTTGCTCAAGTTGTTTTCTATAGGGCTCTCCTTACTCAAATTAGGAGAGTGTAGGAAAGAAGGTGTCGGTCATGCCGCGGCACCAAACCAAAACCAATAAACCTTTCCCTGTATGAACAACCATAACTAATCCAACAAAAAAAAGCAGCCAACAAACTTACCAATGCACAAAATTAAGCAGCAAAATATAAACAACACAGGCAATTTTTACGTGGAAAACCTCCCTCAATGTGAGAAAGGAAAAACCACAGGACCTGGTCCAATAAAGAAAAACTCCACTATCATCAATCAAGTTACAATGAGTTTTTCACCTCTAGATATAACTAGAGTCACCACTTAACTCAAAATACAACAATAATCATCAACAAGATGAAAAAATCAAAGAGTCAAGAACAATATCACCCTTAAAATCTCAGCAACTTTGACTGAAGATCAGGGCACCTTGGAGACCTCCAAATCTAATCTCTACTATTCAGAATGAAGAACAACGAGAGAGGAACCTTTGGTTAAAATTTTAGGTTGATTCGACAATAAATCACTATGTGATCGGAGGTTAGAAGATTACTGCACAAAGTTGGAGAAAAAACGAAAATTTTCTTCTTTCTCTCTTTTCCCTCTCTTTTCTCTTCCGGCTGAAACTTACTTCTCTACAACTCTTTAGGGTTTAAAACCTCTTTTATATTTAGGCTTTGGGCTCCACTTAGGAGTGACCCAAACCCAATAAATCTTCCCCTCACAACTAAGTGGAGGATCTAGCCATACTGGCCATCAAGCAACAAATCTCAAGCTTCTCCTTCAACAATGCTTTAGTCATCATGTCAACACCATTATAATCTGTATAAACCTTCTCTAGGTCTAACAACTTGGAATTCACCACATCTCATATCCAATGATACCTAACATCAATGTGTTTCGACCTTGTGTGGAAACTAGCATTCTTTCCAAGATGAATGGCAATCTGGTTGTCTCAAAATAACACATATCGGTCCTGCTTGAAACCAAGCTCAAGAAGAAAGGTTTTCATCCACAGCAACTCCTTGCAAGCCTCTGTAGCTGCAATAAACTCAGCCTCTGTAGTTGACAAAGCAACACACTTCTGTAACCTTGATTG
>JANZLC010070865.1:0-12997 GCA_026413385.1 Erythroxylum gracilipes
TTAATATACTTTAAATAATATTTATATGCATAAATAATTTTTATTACAAAATAAAATATAGTTAAAATTAAAAGTGCCTTTTATTTTTATGTTGCCAAACAGTCTACTGTATAAAGCTCTTTCAAAAAAGTTTTTTCTTAAATGATAGCCAAACAGTCAAATGGCTTCTTAGAAAAACTCTACTGAAAAAAAGCTCTATTGATAAAAGCTCTATTGGTATAAGCCCATCCAAACAGGCACTTCGTTCCGGACTCAGCTTAGTGTCTTGATCTGAAGGAGTCCCTCAACTTACTATAGAATCTGACTCTAAGTCAGCTGTTGTCGCGAGAATTGTCAATAAACTTTGAGCTTGCGGCGACGTGTGAAGAGACCCTAGAAGATAAAACACGATGACTACTGTTGGGTCAGAATTCATTTTAATTTCGGGTTGATGACAATGTCCTTGGGCTGATAGCCCAGTCCATTCACCTTAGTCCAACCCTATTACTTCTGACCCACATTCTTTTCTACTTCTTGCTTTATTCTAGTAATGAATCTTTTTTGTTACAATCATATGATTTGTTATAACAAATTGTAAACAGAACAATCTATATAAAAAGTTGAGGTTCATTTAATAAAAGTTGAGCCAATACTATATTTTATTACATCTTTTGTCATGGTATCAGAGCATTGAGTAGCTCGATACTCTTCTCTCTCTGCTGGCTCCATCTTTTTCTTTTCTCTACTACATTTTGTCCCTTTCATCTCCCTTATGTCAGGAGCTTCAGGTCCCTCATATGCCAGTGTTGCTACCAATCAAACACATCATCAGTCACACCCTCAAAATGTAACTCGACCAGAGGATCATCCAGCCAGTCCTTTTTATCTTCATCCCAATGAGAATCCGTCTTTAGTCCTTGTCTCTTCTCTCTTGACAGGTCCTAACTATCACTCATGGGCAAGATCCATCCAAGTGGCCCTACTATTAAAAAACAAACACAAATTTATTGATGGATCTATCACAACACCACACAGAGAAGATCCTTTGTTCATTTACTGGGAAAGATGCAATATAATGGTGTTATCATAGTTATTAAGGCTTGTGACAGATTTAATCGCACAAAGTGTAATCTGGTTTGACTCTACAATTGAAGTTTGGAAAGATTTGGAAGGAAGGTTTTCGCAAACAGACTCTTTCAAAATATCTAATCTCCAAGAAGAAATATATAGTTACAAACAAGGTAATCTTTCAGTGTTTGACTATTACACACACCTTAAAATGCAATGGGACGAATTATTTAACCTAAGACCTTTGCCAAAATGCAAGTGTAAGCCTCAATGCAATTGTGATGTTTTAGCTACATTCAAAAATTACCATGAAGCGGACTGTGTTATCAGAATTTTAAAAGGGTTAAATGATTCTTAGACTACTGTTAAGTCTCATATTATGCTTATGGACCTTTTACCCGACATCAAAAGAGCTTTTGCTATGGTAGCACAACATGAAAGACAATTAAACACCCAACAGACTTTATCTTCACCAATCATTGAACCACAAGCATTTCTTAGCAAAACTGACACCAAGAGAAATTACCAATAGATTAAAAAACCCATTTGTACCTTCTGTGGGAACATCGGTCATGTGAAAAATAAATGTTATAAAAAATATGGTTTCCCCTCGAAGTTTTCAAATGTCAAACCATATTATCCAAGCAGAGACAACAATCAGAACAAATTCAAGGCAATCAATCAAGTTGAGACTTATCAGGACTGCCTCTCCTCAGACATTGAAAACTCTTCACTCTCCAAGGAGTCAGGACAAGATAATACAAACTTCAGCCTCACTTTGGAGCAGTATTCACAACTGATGCAGATTCTGCATAAAGAAGGAAAATCATCATTAAACACACCTCAGATCAATACATTTTCCATTGATAAAAAATGTACATCCAAACCTAACATGTTTTCTGGTTTATGGTCATCCACATAGATCCTCGATTCTGGCGCCACTAACCACATCATTTGTTCCTTAGATTTCTTCTTAGCCTACAAAACAGTGGATTCCTTGACTATCAGATTGCCAAATGGCAACTTTGTCCCTGTCACACACATTGGAACAGTCAATATTTCTTCGATTACTTTTACAAATGTGCATTTTATGCCCTTTTTTTCATTTAACTTAATTTCAATTAGCAAGCTTACTAGTTCTTATCTATGCCAACTGATCTTTACACCTCATTCATGTGAAATTCAGGATACCAAAACTATGAAAATGATTGGTTTTGCTAAACAAGTCAACGGACTCTATCACCTATCTGCATCATTCCTAGATCACATCTCACTTCTCTGTCATGTTTCCTCACCTCAAGTACATGTATGGCACAAAAGACTAGGGTATATTTCTAATCAAAGGCTACACATTTTATCTAGAATAGATTCTGCTGTTATTTTCCAAAACACAGACCAATTTGATATTTGCCATTTTGCCAAACAAAGAAGATTGCTTTTCCATCCTAATATTTCAGTTGCAAAAGCTTGTTTTGATTTAATACACATTGACATTTGGGGTCCCTATCATACTTCATCTATTCTTAGTTATAAGTTCTTTCTAACTATTATGGATGACCATAGCAGAATGATATAGATATACATAATGAGACACAAATCCGAAACCAGAGATCTAATAAAAGGATTATACTTTTATGTTGAAAGACAATTTGAGAAACGTGTTAAACGCATTCGCAATGATAATGGTGTGGAATTTTTCATGACAAATTTTTACAAAGAAAAGGGAATCTTGCATGAAACTACATGTGTTGAAACACCACAACAGAATGGAAGAGCTGAAAGGAAGCATCAATACATTTTGAATGTAGCAAGAGCTTTAAAAATACAAGCCAACCTACCTACAAAATTCTGGGCAGATTGCATCATTCATGTTGTTTACTTAATCAATTGCATTCCTTATCCTTTATTATCTAATCAATCTCCATATTCTGTCTTATTTGGTACTAATCCATATTTGACAGCTCTAAAGGTATTCGGTTGTCGTTGTTTTGCTTCCACCAAAGAAGCAAATAGAGGGAAATTTGATGCAAGGGCAAAGAAAAGTGTCTTCGTTGGTTTTTTTACAGGCACAAAGGGATACAAGGTTTCTGACCTCAGCTCCAACCAATAACTATTGACCAGTGACGTACAATTCTATGAAAGTATGTTTCCCTACCTTACCTCATCCATCATCTCAGACCTACCTTCTCCTATACTACCCATTAACTCAAATTTACCCTCTGATGACTTCATTCCATCAATTTCTACGAACCACCAAACTTTACTTACACAACCTATCTCTTCACCTACTTCTCCAATTTAACCTGACCTACGTCGAACTACAAGACAATCCAAGCCTCCATCACATCTTAAAGATTATCACTTTCCTACCATTTCACATACCCCTACTCACACCCTCTCCTCTGTTCTATCTTATGACAACCTATCTCCTCAACATCGTGTTTTTTCAGCTAGACTCTCCTCACTTAAATAACCCACCACCTATAAGCAAGCGATTCAACATCCAAAATGGAGAAATGCAATGCAAGCAGAATTAAAAGCTCTACAAGACAATAACACTTGGGAACTTAAACCCTTACCTCCAGGAGAAGTCACAATTGACTACAAATGGGTCCACAGATTCAAATTCAATGTAGATGGAAGTCTCCAAAGATGCAAAAGCTATGTAGTAGCTTAGGGTTTTACTCAGCAAGAAGGTCTGGATTACACAGAAACCTTCTCCCCTGTGGTAAAAATAGCAACAATCAGAGGTTTGTTAGCACTAGTAGCACAAAAAGACTGGTTACTACATCAACTAGACATAAATAATGCATTTCTACACGGTGACTTACATGAAGAAGTCTACATGAAGGCTCCTCTCGGATTAGCTCTTCCTCGTACAGACCTTGTTTACCATCTCAGAAAAAGCATTTATGGTCTGAAACAAGCAAGCCGCCAGTGGCACTCCAAGCTAACTTCTGCCCTTCTTTCTATTGGTTTTGTTCAATCATAATCCGATCACTCCATGTTTAGAAAGGCAGTGCATGAAACCTTCATCATCTTGCTTGTCTATATTGACGATGTACTGCTTGCGAGTAATGATTTATAGCTCATCCAAACCACCAAAAAATTCCTCGATGATAACTTCAAAATCAAGGATCTCGGACCTGTAAAATATTTTTTAGGACTTGAATTAGCAAGATCATCTACTGGCATCAATTTAAGTCAACACAATTATACCCTGGACTTACTTCAAGATACCGATTTTCTGCTTTCAAAATCAGCCGCTACTCCCATGGCTTCAGACCTCCGATTATCTTCATTTGGAGATCACATCACTGACCCATCTTTTTTCCGCTGCTTGATCGAAAATTTTTTTATTCGACCACCACAAGATCGGACATATGCTTTACCGTTCAGCAGCTTTCACAATTCATGAATGCGCCAATCAATTGTTATCTTCAAGTAGCACATCGCATCCTTTGATACTTAAAGAAATCTCTGAGTTAAGGGCTCCTATTTCGACGAGACTCCCCACTCAAGCTTCGTGCGTTCTCAGATTCTGACTGGGGAACCTACCTTGACTCTAAAAAATCCATCACTGGTTACTGCGTGTTTCTTAGATCTTCCTTAATCTCCTGGAAATTCAAAAAACAACCGACAGTCTCCAAAAGTTCCTCTGAAGCAGTGTACAGAGTCCTGGCCACCACGACGTGCAAATTCCAGTGGTTGTCCTATCTTTTTAAGGAATTGGTGTCAATCATCTCCAACTGGCGTATCTCTACTGCAACAACCTTTTTGCCATGCATATAGCAAAAAATCCGATCTTTCACGAACGAATAAAGCACATCGAGATCGATTGCCAAGTTGTTCATGAAAAATTGCAGAAAGGTATCATCCACCTTCTTCCTGTCTCAACCAATGCTCAACTGGCCGATATCTTCACCAAAGCCTTGTCAAAATCCTCCTTTCAAGACTTATTACTTAAGCTCGGTGTCGTGCACGACATCTACCGCCCAGCTTGCGACGACATGTCAATAGATGTTGAGCTTGCGACGGTGTGTGAAGAGACCCTAGAAGATAAAACACAGTGACTACTGTTGGGTCAGAATTCATTTTAATTTCAGGCTTAGGACAATGTCTCTGGGCTGATAGCCCAGTCCATTCACCTTAGTCTAACCTTATTACTTCTGACCCACATTCTTTTCTACTTCTTGTTTTATTCTAGTAGTGAATCCTTTCTGTTACAATCATATGATCGGTTATAACAAATTGTAAACATAACAAGCTATATAAATGGTTGAGGTTCATTTAATAAAAGCTAAGCCAATACTATCTTTTATTACATCTTTTGTCAAGAATCAGGGACTAGAAAGAGAATGAGCAAATGTAGGCCTTAAAACTTGACATTGGAATTTAAAAGCATATTTTTTAGAGAGCGACGTATAGATGAGAGTCATAGAGAGGGAAATATCTTTCTCAGTTTTGCCAGGATTGAATTTGCACATATAGATCATAAGATATGGAGTTTTAAAATACATATAAAGTTAAATAGAAAGGTTGCAAATTATGTTTATATGAAACAATCAAAATTTAACCTAAAACTCAACGTGACTTTGAACAAAAACATAATAAAAGATATATAACTTCCTATTGAATTCGTGGATTAAAGATAAGAATTAGGGGTGCTTGGTTCAAATTGGATAATGATAATAAGAATGAGAATGAATATAGTGAGGAATGAGAATGAATAATCATTATAATTATGATAGTTAATTAGAAAGAATGAATAATTACTATTACTATTAATAATGGGTGGTTTGTTAAAAATATGGAGAAATAAAAGTTTGTTAAAATTTTGCTTTACATCAAATTTTAATATATTTTAATTAGTTATATTTAATTTGCTAAAAAAGAGAAAAATATATAATTAATTATATTGTAAATAAATAAATAAATAATTATACTGTAATATTACTTTAATTAATTACAATATAATTAATTAATTATATTGTAATTAATTAATTATTTTTAATTATTAAAAGATTTTAAAAAAGGATGAAAAGAGTGTCACTCAGAAATGATTGACAATCCTCTCATGTTTGAGGGGTATGGAGCAATACCTGAAAGTTGAATATCTAATACTATCTCTATAATGATAATATATAATCAACCACCCCTTTTTCATTCCATCCATATAATGATAATATATTATTTTAATTAATATATAATCAATACTCTTGAAAGTCATATTGTTATCAAATCTCTTGTGTTTTAAAAAGTGGGAACTCTTTTGAGAGAGATCATTGAAGCTCATATCGAGCAAATTACATTATCATATATTGAGAGCTAGTAGAGGCTAGATAAATACTACTAGTGTGAATGGCTGGAGAACCTTGAAAAAATGTGCTCATGAGATTGTAGAGACTCGATAAATACTACTAGTGTGGAAGGTTGGAGAACTTTGAAAAATATATACTTGTGAGCTTGAAGAGGCTCGTCAAATTACTACTTGAATTTTTATAGTGAAACACTCAAGCTGGATACTTGGTGAATGGACGTAGGCTTAGGTTGTAAGTTGAACTAGTATAACTTGATTGCATCCTTCTCTCTCTTCTCTTAACTTTTATATTTTCGCATTATATTTTGTGTGTGTTCATTTTAGTAAGAGGCCCCTTCAATGTTATAGTAGGCTCCTTTTAGTTTCAACTTGCTAAAGGTTCATTTCATTTTAACAGGCGCCTTTTGTTTTAAATTGTCTTAACTAGATTCATCATTTAGCAGGCTTCTATCACTTAATAGGCTCACATTGCTTAAACAAGGTCCTATCGCATAACATGGTCCTCTTGCTTTGCAGGCTCCTATTGTTGTTTTAAACTTCGACAAGCCCCTATTGTTTTATTTGAATTAGAAGTATCTCATGCGTGTGTTTGCTTTATCAGATATACCCTAGGTATTTAAAACACTCTTTTCTTGGTATAACTTTTGAACCAATCCTTACCTCCATACTGGAAGATACCCTATGATCCAAAAAGTTATGCTCTAAGTACTCAGTCTTAGTCCTGCTCAATTTAAAACCCTTGAACTCTAACGTATCCCTTCAACGTTCTAACTTGACATTGATACTCTTTTTTGTCTCATCCACTAAGATAATATCTTTAGCAAACAAAATGTTTGAATATTCGTGATGATCTCATCCATCAATATTACAAACAAAAAAGGGCTCAATGAGGAGCCTTGATGTAACCTAATATCGATAATTTTTTTTACGTATCTCCTACTATCATCCTTACTTTAGTCTTTGTCCCTTCATATATATCCCTAATAACCTTTGTTTAAATCAAAGGAACTCTCTTACCTTTTAAATACCTTAACATGATTTACCTAGGTATCATATCATATGCTTTGTTTAAAACAAAAAAACAAGTGTAGATTACTCTATCTTTCCTTGTAATATCTATTAATCTTCTTAAGAAATGTAAAACTTTTGTCATGGACCTTCTTGACATGAAGTCAAATTGGTTCTCTAAGGTAGGAGCATCCTTTCTCACTCTCTTCTCAGTTACCTTCTCCCACAACTTCACAGTGTGATTAAGTAGTTTGATGCCTCTATAATTGTTACAATTTTAGATGTCCCCTTTTTTCTTGTATAGAGGAATTAACAAACTAAGTCCCCGTTTATCTGACATTTTTGTAGACTTAAAAATCACATTATAAAACTTGACTAGCGAAACAGGACTCTTTTTGCCTAGGTTCTTCCACATCTTTATGGGTATCTCATTAGGCCCTACTACCCTTCGAATCTTCATCTCCCTCAAAGTTTTTTTAATTTCTTCCTTTATAATCTTCCAGTAATGAGTCAAATTCTGTACCCACTTTGACTTGCTAATATTATCTAAAGAGATGTCCTATATGCCTTCAGTTAAAAAGTTATAGAAGTACCTTTGTCATCTTCAGTTAAAAAGGTATTATAATCCAGATAAAACGAAATGGCCAATCAAGTGATTGGCTAGTCAAGGAAAAGAAACACAATGTTGTGTAATTGAAAAATTACAACTAATTAGTATTACACTTTCTGACATAGATGAAAGCATGAAATAAAAAAATGGTACAAATACTTGCTAACATTAAGAAAGAAAAGGTATTAGAGTTGCTTAGTCTAAATAATTAATTATCCTAACTTTGTGCCTGCAATCAGTGTGATCATTCTAACTCAACTTTTAATCATATTCCAATAAAAGAGCATACATGAGTTATATAACACATCCACAACAAGCTCACAAGTCATAAATCAAAAGTCTAAGGCAAGAAATGACTTTATAGGAGAAAAAAATTAAGATAGTACTAAAATAAGTCAAAAGCTTAAGATTATACTCTTCTTGGTCATCACCAACATATGCAATTGACATTGAAGAGCGTTACACACTGTCATGGGAATCATGCAGATCACTTCGCCCATTTGGAACCTGCTATATATTAATAAGATGTAATGCTAAGAGAATAGTTTATTATACTTGATATAAATAAACATTTTTCACTCAAACAATTAACATACAAAAGCAAGTTAATGATACCTGATGATTTGTTCCATTAGTATTACTGAAATGACCACTCATAATTGGAAAATGTTGTTGAAATAAATTGTCATAATATTCAAACTTTCCCAAAAACATTCTTCAACTTTCCCAGCAACATTGAATTCTGATCTTTAAGTTCCTTTATTTAGACATCTTTTTTGTTAGTAGTTACATAAACTTTTCCTAGTCCACCTACACGCCCTCTCTTATTTAGCCCCCTGGCTTGAGCATATGCATCATTGTCCCAAGATTTAGGATCTAGTGCAGACTCTACTCTATCACTTTCATTCATTATACCCTCTATACGTTCCTAAGCAAGCACAAAAACGTGACATGTATTAGCTTCATAATTTGTTTCTAGGTAATAATTATAGTCATAAAGAGTTCATGCCACCATTTTCGCTGCATATGGAGTACCAAAATTTCCATCCTTTTTTTTCTAGTATCAATATAGAGTTTAGCTCTTGAAGGCACAACATCAGTTTTGTCATCCTAGTAAGATTTAAGCAAATAGAAACACAAGTTTAGAATAAAGCCAGTTCAAATACAAGTAATAATTTATTAGATAAAAGTTTCACAAGAGAAAGGTTAATATTTGTACACAAATTTGGTAAATTGTAGATTGCAAAGTCAATATGTAGAACATATATATGTAGAATTAGCAATTTTGGGTTCATGCAGAACACGTACAAATTTGGTACCTGTAGAATACCCAATTTTGGGAAATTAGTTTAAGGAATAATAAATATCTCTTCTTGGATTCTCCGAAGCCAATGATTTTGAACGATTTTCTACTTTTATCTTAGCTTGACACTGCAAAGTATACATAATGTTTGAAATATGTTTTAAATAAAAAGGATAAATTTAACCACAATATAAAATAATGTTAAACATAGGAAAAGGACTTGTGCTTCATCTAAAAGCCAATGATTTACAAGTGCTTTGTATTGTTCCTTATCTACTCGATCATCTGTAAGTTGCGCTAAATTTGCTTCAACAGATATGTTCACATCAAACTTTGCATTGCTCTTCTCCTCACACTTCCAATGCTTCCACTTATCACCATATCACTAATCACAGTTTTCTTGAAATTTTTAGCAAGTGGTTGAATTTGGAATTTCTTCTATACCAAAAAATGTTGTAAGAATTACAAGCTAACAATGAACAAATGAACATATGTAAATGACATAAAAACTTCTACTATTTTCCGCATTTCTTCCTTGTAGCTAGATGGCATTACTTTCCAGCTTTTGAAGTGAAGAGGCGTAAGCTGTGACTTTCTAACCATGCTACCTAAGCAATGATTAAACTTTCCACCTTCGAAACCAATTGATTTATTTAGAATGTTGAAATTAGAAATAATCTTTTCCCCTCTTCAATATCCCAAACATCAAGCACACGAGTATATCCTCTAGTTTTTTGAACTAGTTCATCACGTAGAAAATAGGTTCAAAATTATAAATCAAATATAAATAAAAAAG
Source organism: Erythroxylum gracilipes (assembly GCA_026413385.1). Taxonomy (NCBI): domain Eukaryota; kingdom Viridiplantae; phylum Streptophyta; class Magnoliopsida; order Malpighiales; family Erythroxylaceae; genus Erythroxylum; species Erythroxylum gracilipes. The sequence continues at coordinate 10,085 of JANZLC010070865.1, forward strand.
TTAAAGAAACATCTTGGTTTTCATACCACTTGGATGTGGTTGCTCACTTGGTTCTAGAATGCCGGGCCAGATTGAGGAGCTCCATGATGTTGTTGTTTTTTCTATTGTTAAACTTGTGATTGCTTTTATGATTCTACTACCTCTTCTTAGGGTTGGCTTTGTGGCGGTTGTTGCAACATGGATTGAGATAATTGTTGTTGTTCAAATCCAAGTGACTATTGCCTTGGTGGCTATGGTTGAATTTCTGAGTGACCAAGATTAGATTCTGTAGAGACAACAATAGAAAATGTGGTGCATACCTTGTGAAGAAATTTACGCTTTGCCATATTCTGCAAATTAAGATAGAAAAATGGATAAGTAGCTTTACCAAAACTAAAAACTTCTGTAGAAGAAATAACGATTAAAAACATAAAAGGAACATTACATTTAGATAATGATCAAATAGGATTCTAGATACGTGTAGATGTAAATAGAAAGAACTAATCAAGAATAAATTGGTGAAGCATAGCAAGCAATCTCTTCCATTGTCAACTAATTTAAGCTAAATGCTTGAAATTGGACATTGATGACATTGCTCTGACTAAAACCTTTACAATTCCCTGGCAAATCACTTGCTTGAGTCCACTACAAATAGAGAAAATAAAGTGGCGTAGGTTTTCTGAGGAGAGAAAAATGGTGAAAATTTTAGGAACACAATTAAGAGAAAGTGAATAGATACCTTTTAGGGTTGTAAAAAGAGTGAAGAAATTTTTTTTGGAGATCGCACTTAACAAAAATAACGCCTTTACATTTGAGACCTAGATTATTACACATTTTTAATTCTTGTGTTCGGGTATGCTTTTGGATTTAAAAAAGCACCAAATTCATCAATTTTTAATATCGTGCTAAACAATTTAACCACCATATAAAGTAATTATAATATTTCTATAAATTTCCTGTAACTAGTTAAATTATTTGTTAATTTCATATTACTACTTAAACTAAAACATAGAGAAAGCACATATTTGCTATCAGGAGATTTAATTAAATCAAAACTAATTCTGCCTTTCATAAAAGTAAAAATTTACTTATTAAAAAATTTTAATAGGTTATTTATATATTTAGTTTTATAAGAACGTGAAGTCTTCTATTACGTCTAATTGGCTTCCCTTTGTCTACTTTGTTTCATCGTCATTGAAAAGCTTTCATACGATTATTCAGGCAAGAATTCAAATCTTATTGCCAGAGCACTACAATCAGTTCACGAGAAACTAACAAGCCCTTTCAATTGAATTGGCTAAGCAACACACTTTCTTCACCATATTTCAAGGTAAGTCAGATCATTTGTCAATCTATGTTTTCTTAATTATATGAAGAGAGCATGAAAAGGTTATAAGGAGAGAAGCACGTCCAAGGCATTTAAGGCCTTTACATTTGAGACCTAGAGTATTACACATTTTAAATTCTTGCGTTCGAGTATGTTTTTGGTAATAAAAAACACCAAAGTCATCAGTTTTTAATATCGTGCTAAACAATTTAACCACAATGTAAAGTAATTATACTATTATTATAAATTTCATTTAACTAGTTAAATTATTTATTAATTTCATATTACTTCTTAAAACTAAAACATAGAGAAAGCACATATTTGCTATCAAGAGATTTAATTAAATCAAAACTAATTTTAACTTTTACAAAAATAAAAATTTACTTATTAAAAAATTTTAATAGGTTATTTATATATTTAGGTTTATAGGAACCAGAAGTCTTTGATTACTTCTAATTGGCATCCCTTTGTCTACTTTGTTTTATCATCATTGAAAATCTCTCATACGATGATTCAGGCAAGAAACCTAATTCAAATCTTATTGTCGGAGCACTACAATCAGTTCACAAGAAACCAACAAGCCCTTTTAATTGATTTGGCTAAGCACCACACTTTCTCCACCATATTTCAAGGTAAGTCAAATCATTTGTCAATTTGTGTTTTTTTTTTAATTATATTTGTGAAAGCAAAAACCATGTCAGCAAAAAATATGGTAGGTAAAGAATACGCAAAAACAGTGGTATAGAACACAACCTTTCTATAAACAGAAATTAAGTTTTCATCTTATTAACACAACAACTTTGCTACTACTAGATTAGAACATTCTAGAAAAGCAATTTCCCTTTGATAAACAAAATGGTATATGTTTTCACATTTCCTTGCAAGCTATTGTTTAACTATTTTGCTATAATGTAATTACAGGCTAATGTTTTAATAGACAAACATTGGATTATGCTTAAGGACACGACATGTCCTTGAGTATATAGAAGGCATTAAAAAAATTTTAGGTTTTGCATTTAAGATAAAAGCAAAAGACGTTAAAATCATATGTCCATTTGAAAGATGTATTATGTCATATTGGCATCCAAGACACGTGGTCTTTCAGCACATAACTCATTTTGGATCTTAAAAGGGTATAGTAAATGGATTGTTCATGGAGATGAGTCTTCCTCAGTTGCATCTACCTCTATGGTTGAAGAAGAGCTACATATTGACGACAATATGAATGAGCTACTAAAAGATGTTGGATCCCGTTTCCGGAACTCAACTACTTAATCCGAACATCCAAACTTGATCCTCGAATCCGCGTTGGAAACTTGACTAATCTGAAAATCCCGATAATTTTTTTTTAATCTTATTCATCTTAAACCCATTCGAAAACATCCTCTCATAGACCTCAATTATTTAATCGGATTCTTATCCTTATTCTAGTCTTATACCGTCGTAACCTGATTTTTTCGAAAATCGGGCAGCATAACGGCTGTAGTTCGACAGCCCAAAAATTTAAAACAAAGCAAACGCACTTCTAAAACACATCCCAAGCACAATGCAACATCGGACCTCCCGTCCGGCACCCAACACCAGCAGAAACACAATCTTAATTCTAA
>JANZLC010070875.1:0-12997 GCA_026413385.1 Erythroxylum gracilipes
TTTATGTGAGTATTTGGAATTCATTCAATGATTTGCAAAGCTATAATGAAATGATTGACTGTATGACTGTGTGATTTTTATGAAGATTGTATTTCTTACATGAGTGAACCATCAAGGATGGTTACTCAACTGAGTTCGAAAAACTCATCAAAATTGCAACGTGGCTTTTCAGGTTTTATAAAAGTCTTCAGACAGGCTTTGAATCAGAGTTTCGGGTCGGAATCAGTTTGCGCCTGCATATGTAGTTTGATATGTTGTATTGATAAGTGTAGTCTTAAGTGTTGTGCAGTGTATATGAAAATGGTTTTGAAATGAGATATTATGAATACAAGTATTTTGTTCTGTAATTGGCCCAAGTGATTACCAAAATTTTGATGTGTTCAATAATGTTTGTAACTTTTGTGATTGAAATTGTTTATAAATCAATCGGGCCGAAATTGATTATCAATTTTCTGCATATGCGTATATTGTGTAAGAAAATTTTGCAATGAGTTTCGTTCTTTTACCGTTTTAGCACGCCACTCTAGCAGGATTCGTACTTAGATGTCACTCAGGATGTCGAGTACGTGTCCTGCGAGAGTAGGCTGCTACATATATGGTATCAGATACCAGAATTATTATCTTATATAGGCAATTTTGAAATATGTGTCAAGTCACATGCATTCTATCATGTCATAGCAGGCAGTAGCAACTGATCCCCAGTCTGAGTCGCATTTCCATAAGTCAAACATATGAGTATTTGCTATGAGTTAGAGTTGATAGATATAGTAAGAAGAATGATGATCTGCTTAATATGAGAACATAAAATTTTATGGATTTGTACTGTGTGATAACATGTTATAATTAATTTGGTTTTGTGACATGAGTTGAGTATTTGACACATGATTTGGGACATACTGAAATAGCCATTGATTTGAGAGCTTAGAGACACTATAAATATACATACCAATAAAGTTTGAGGAACAACAAATTGTGAACAATCAGAAATGAGACATAGTTTATGGTTAGGTAAGATGAATAAAGATTCAACGCATTTGTGTTGGTGGATGCATTCTGGTATACGACATTGATATTATATTGTGGTGATATCTCCCCGAATGTGATATCCGTGCGAATGCATTGTTGTGGGTTGATTAAAACGTAGTGATATTAATATGACTGACGAGACTTACAGTATACATGCCACATTGATTCAAAACTTGCTGCAATAGTAATTGCTTTGCAAGACATTATAGGCACAGTGAAATATTATGGATCTATATATATATAGAAATTCAAATATTGAGAGTTCCAAACCTAGTGTAGTTAAGAGCATAGAAGGTTGAGTTAAATTTTAGGCCAAATCAAAGTACTATTAGCTATTGAATTTAAGATCAATGTCGCATGAATGATTAGTAAAGCTCAAATTAAGGACTCAGAACTGATGAACTTTATCGAGAAATCAAAATGACGATGAAAGTTAAGTTTAAAGCAGAGAATGATATTTGTGATTAAAGTATAGTGTATGTGCCCCTGAAAGAGACAAATAAGCACAGAGATTTGAACGAATTGACAACAGCCTTAACTGATCGAGATATGCTTAGAGCTAATAATTTGGAATTGATCAAAATATGAGGTCGATGTACAGCTTGATTTAAGCATAACAATTATTATCATAGTGATATTGACTGACATGATAATTAACGAGATATGTAAAATCAAGTGACTGATAAATTATTCTGAGAATATCACATTGCCAAGGTGTGTTTAGATTGAGTGCATGGTGTACTCAGGTTATATGGGTCCCTATGAAAATGTTGAGAGTATAGGTTTCATATTCACGTAGTGTCATATGGGTATGTTTAGACATATCGTTGTGATCATATGTATGTGTTTTGAGATTGAAAGTGAAATTGTGTGCAATCCGACATAATTGAGGAAATAGTGGAACTAGTATGATCACTGAATATGTAAATGGACAATTGAGTGATTCCATTAGGTACAGTCAAGTGGAAGAAATTATTCGAGTAATAAAGTAACGTGGGAAATTGAAAAGCATATGAAAAAGCAACATTTCCACTTGTTTTATCAATCAGGTAAGAATTTCGAGAACAAAATTTTGTTAAGAGGGGAGAGTTGTGACATCCCATTACTTGTGAGAAGGTTAGAATAGTAAATATGAGGGATCAATGAGAGTTTAGAAAGGCATTTTCATGCTCATGCATAATATGGCACACACATACGCGTGAATAGTAAATTTTTCTGCACATGAAAATAATTGTACATGCATTCATGAATAATTCTAGGTATAATTGGATTGAGTTGTGATTTCTGGAAATTTAGTAAATTTTTTGAAATTATTTATATTGGAAATTCTATTAGTTAGTAGAATTGTTGTAATTGTGATTTTTGGTGATTTTTGGAAATTTTAGGGAATTATGGATTTTTTTGGAAAATAGGAAAAAGGAATCAAAAGAAGATTGGAGATAGTTTTATTGTAAAGATAGAATTAATGGAGTTAGTTTCAAAAGAAACTAAGTTAGAGCTTAGACCATAAGAAAGTGACAAGTGTCACTAACTTAGTAAGTGGGTTTTGTATTTTGTTGAAATAAGTTATAGTTATCTGAGAGTTGATAAAGGTTTAGCTATATGTCTAAGTTCTTCCTTCTTCATTACCTTCTTCGGATTTCCTCCCAACACACAAAGTTTTCATCAAATATCCTCTTGATAGCTTTCTGTGCTTTTCCTTTTCCTTATCAAACCCACTTTGCTATTGGTGTTTTCTACCTAAAGAAAAACCAAAATTTGGTCAGTTAGACAGAGGAGTACGTGATTTTGCATGGAGTTAGGACTTTGGAATAGTTAAAGCTTTTGGATTTTTCAACAAGTAAGTAATGAATAAATTCTTTAGAGTTGGGGATTTATGAAATACATTTGATGAATTACTGTCATATGCATGGAAAATGATGTTTACGTGTATATATTCATAAACACAGTGTAGATGGGATGAAATTTTGGTTTTAGTTTTAACTTAGTATTTGATGGATTGTTAGTGATTAAGTGATGTAAAAATGATTTTGGAGTTATAAATAGAAATGAAATGGTGTATATGATGAATATAGAAAATTAAAGTGAGAAAAGGTGATATACTCTGTCTTCGGTTTTTCTTCACTGTGCATGTTTATATATATATATGATGTAAGACATTTATGGATCGATTGAGTTTTACGTACCTGTATCCATGATTGTTTTTGTTTTCTTAAGATGTTGATTTATTCCCTTTTTGCTTCCTTTGTTTAATGTGTTTCTTCAATGGTTCAGAAATAATTGAGATTACCTTCCGTAAGTTTTTTGTTTCTAAAACTTATATACTCAATCACTAACCATCATATTGGTTCACCAACTAGCATGATGGTTCATTGTTGGAAGAGAAAGGAAAAGGGTCTTGGACCCATTTGAGATCCATTCTGTAATACCTAATAATCATTATCTTGGGTGCTTTTCATGGGACTCAAATCTATAAGTCACATGGGACATTAAAGAGTCTAACAATCTCCCAATTGGCCCATGTTACGACTTGGTGATCCAACAGTTTTAAGTGCACAATACATGGAATCAATCAAGTCATCCTTCATTGAATTAAGCTGATGGGATCATAGCGGTCACATGTTATATAACCTGATTCCTTCCATGTATCATAGAATCAACTCAACTCAACAAACTTTAAGTGGGTAATTCGATAATTGTTATCTCACAAATAATAATTATTGTATACAACATGATATGGATAACCAGTAAGTGAGCAAAAACATATGACTGCAATTGAATTCACAGGTGTCATAACAATTCGAGCAAGACAATGATATGTATATATACATGTTAGACTTCTCCATAAGGCCCATCCATTCAATATGACCAATAAATGTTTTGGGCGGTAAGCCTTTAGTTAACGAATCCGCTATCATGAGATCAGTACCAATATTCTCAATTGACACTTTATGTTTTTGCACTTCTTCTTTCACAGACAAATACTTCAAATCCATGTGTTTCGCACCCTTTGAATATTTGTCATTCTTCAAGAAGAAAACGGCTGCAGAATTATCACAATAAATTATTAGCGGTCTGGTAATGCTATCAACAAGACTAAGACCTAAGATAAAGTTTCATATCCACAATCCATGAGCCATGGCCTCAAAGCACGCTACAAATTCAGCCTCCATAGTAGAAGTAGCAATGACAAATTGCTTTCCACTTTTCCATGAAACTGCTCCTCCAGCTAATTAGAACATATAGCCGAATGTAGATTTTCGTAAGTCTACACAACCGGCATAGTCTGAATCTGAGTAATATATCACTTCGAGATGGGTTGATTTTTTATATGTAAGCATATAGTCCTTGGTGCCTTGTAAATATCTAAGGACTTTCTTTGCAGCTTTCTAGTGTTCCATTCCAGGATTGCTTTGATATCGGCTTAGCATTCCAACAACAAAACTGATATCTGACCTAGTGCATGTTTGAGTATACATTAAGCTCCCAACTACTGATGCATACGGAATAGAGTCCATGTCCTTACGTTCTAAATCGTTTCGTGGACATTGCATTAGACTAAATTTGTCCCCTTTCTCATATCTAAACTTTTATTTTCATTGAACCATAAGGAAATACATTAGTGACAACAAAAGGACCATGTCATCTAAAATGTAACTTTATTTCCTACCTCAAGTCATCTAAAATGTAACTTAATAATAAGCTTTAATCCAGAATTATATAATAAAACTTTATTTCCTACCTCAAATTGCTTCCTTTATATCATATTATCATGGAATAACTTGGTTTTCTCTTTGTAAATTCTTTAATTCTTGTAAATATCCAACCTTAGTTCCTATAGCTCTTACAATTACGATTTCCTTGACTCCCCAGCTTTTTTCAAATCCATGCTGCAACGTTGAATCACCTAATAAGCTTTATGTTTGTTAAGTTGTCATTTTGTACTTATTTTGTATATAAATCTTTTTAATGTGTTGATATTATTATTCAAAATTGAGTGATTTGTTTCTTAATTGTTCTCAGATGATTTTCAACACTTGAGAGATGAAATTGAATCAAAAAGATGTAAGGGAACCAAAGATAATCTGAAATTCCAGACTGGCAAAAAAATCAGTGACTAAGCATGGGCATGTGCAAGGACAAAGAATGCCTGCAGAATTTGTTTTTAAATGCAGATCTGATTCACCTAAGATTTTCATGATCTTAGGAATTAGATTGCCACCTTATTGATGGGGATCCGCAACTTGAATATGGGGGAAAGATTATTTGCTGAAGATCACAAAAAAAAGAGGAGATCGAAGAGCATAAAAGAATATATTATTTTATTGTTCACTTTAAGCCATAGTTAGGAGTAGTTTACGTTTTCTGCAGAATTTTTCTGATTTTGCTAGGAATTTTTCGTATTTTCTGGGAAAAGACTAGGGATGGAGACTTTGTATTTTGTCATTTCTTTATTGGTTTTCACTTTCGTTATGAGTAGCTAAATCCTTTTTCTTGGTTGAGGGAAACCACGTTATCATCTATTATGTATGAGATTTTCAAATAAAGTTTGTTTCATTAATGAATATTGAGTATCTTCCGAATTGATTTTTACAATTGAATTGGTTGATTTCTAGGATGCGCAATTAGGAATTGATTCGTTTAATAGCCATATTAGTAGGATGTGACGTTCAGTTTTGCTAATCAAAAGTGACAATTAGGATTATCATCTTTACGTTAAAGTTGAAAATTCTAAGAAGATAATTAAATTAATTAAATGCATGTCGTACATGTGTTGCCTTATTCATTGGTTTCTTAGTTCTTAAAGTTATTAATCAATTAAAATTAAGATCGTATCTAAGTTGTTGATTAATAAGAATGTTTAGAATACATGTTTCTATTCATTTAAACTTAAGAGAAAGCTTCACCTAATAAATTTTTGTTGATGGATTTAATTTTATATCAAGGATCCTTATTAGTGTGATAACGTTAATGTCCTGAAACCAAGGTTTGTTTACTGAAATTTTCAAATTTGATTATTTTTGTTAATTTCGAGCTTTGTCATCTTTTTCTAAAATTTCTATGAATTTAAACCCCCCTTTACTTTGTTTTAGTTTTGATTTACTTTCTTTTAGTTTTGAACTTGTATAATCTTTACCATTAAAATTCCTCGTGGGAACGATCTCAACTCTTCACTAACTACATTTTTCATAGCTAAAGTTGGTATTAATTTGGTTGCAGGCAATAGCAGTACCAAAATTTGGTGCCGTTGTTGGGGAATTTCTCAACGATATATGTATGTTATACGAGTAGACAAAACGACGCAACTATTATTTGACTCAAAGATTAAGAAGACAGCCAAAAGGATACGAAAACAGACAAAACAGCAACAACAAGTACTAAAAAATGGAACGGATGGCAGCAAACCGCAGTTTTTATGAACTAGCCGTGCCCTCGGATGTTCAACAACCCTATTGCATTAACTTTCCAAACTTAGGTTACAACGATACGTTTGAATTAAAAAATTGGCTGATCCATTTATTACCTATTTTTAGGGGTCTACCAGGAGAGGATCCGTACAAACACTTAAAGGAATTTGATGTGGTTTGCATGGGAATGAAGCTAACGAATGTGACGGAAGAGGAAATTAAACTAAGAGCCTTCCCATTTTCTCTCAAAGATGATGCTCAAGATTGGTTGTACTATTCAGCTGGCAAAAATGAGCAAACATGGGCTAAAATGAAGAGGGTTTTCTTTGAGAAATATTTTCCAGCATTGAGAGCAGCCAACATTCGAAAGGAAATTTGTGGCATTTGATAACATACGGGAGAGACACTTTACGATTATTAGGAAAGATTCAAGAAACTTTGCGCTAGCTATCCTCATCACCAAATAGCCGACCAGTTGTTGATTCGATACTTCTACAAAGGACTTTTTCTTATGGATAGGAGTATGATTAATGCTACAAGCGATGGCGCTTTAGTTGACAAAACACCGACAGTCGCAAGGGACTTGATAGCGAATATAGCTTCCAATACACAACCATATGGAATACGTGCTGGACATGGTTCAAAACAAGTGAATGAAGTGAACGTGACAGCATTGGAGAAAAGATTGGATGACCTTTCATCTTTGGTGCGACAAACTACAGTTACAAAAAAAGAAGAAGCAAAGGTATGTGGAATATGTTTGAAGTTAGGACACTCCACTGATGCATGTCTGGTTTTGCAGGAGGAAAATGCAGAACAGGTGAATGCAGTAAGAGGTTTTGTTAGACCAAATCAGAGAAAATATGGCCCATTTTCCAACACCTATAATCTGGGTTGGCACGACCATTTAGACAACCATTCGTTCCTCGACAACATCAGCGCATGACATCCAATTCCAAAGGTAAGTCTTCTTTGGAAGATATAGTTCAATCTTTGGCCACTAACACTTTGACGTTTCAGCGGGATACTCAAGATAGTATTCGAAATCTTGAAAATCAAATGAGGCAAATGGCAACCGCCATAAATTGATTAGAAGCACAAAGTTTTGGAAATTTTCCAGCACAATCGAAGATCAATCCCAAACAAAGTGCAAAGGCTATCACATTGCAGAGTGATAAGTAATTGCAAGAACCACATCCGAAAATTTCCAGAAGAGAGTAGAAGAAGAAGCAACGAAAGAGGTACCTAAAAAATTAAAAAATGAAGTAAACAACTCTGCAGAATATAGTTGTTCCGCCCCCTTTTCTAAGTCAATTTGCCAAAGCAAAGAAGGAAGAGCAAGAGAAGGAAATATAGGATACTTTTAGAAAAGTTTAGGTAAATATTCCTCTACTTGACACGATAAAACAGATTCCACGGTATGCGAAACTCCTTAAGGAACTTTGCACTTTAAAGCAAAAATTAAAATTTGATGAGAAAGTGCAATTGGGGGAGAACGTTTTAGCCATTTTATAAAAGAAAAAGCTTCCACCTAAGTGTCAAGACCCAGGTATGTTCACCATCCCATGTCAAATTGGTGATTTGAGAATTGAAAAAAGCTATGTTAGATTTGGGTGCGTCCATAATTGTCATACATATGATGTTTATAAATCTTTAAATGTGGGATCTCTTAAAGAAACTAATGTAGTGATTCAATTAGCGAATCACTTAAATGCTTATCTAAAGGGTGTGTATGAGGACATTTTAGTTTAAGTGGAGAATATGTTTTTTCGGCTGATTTTTATATTTTACATATGGGGGACCGTTGATGCATCTTCTTCAACCCCGATTTTATTTGGAAGACCGTTTTTGAAAACCACTAGAACAAAAATTGATGTTCATGATGGTTCATTGACTATGGAATTTGATGGTGAATTAATTAAGTTCAATATATACAATGCCATGAAAATTCCGAATGATGAACAACCTATTGTTTTATGGATTTTATTGACACATGGGTATAGGAAAATTCATTTTTGAAGGGTAGAGATGAACTTGAGACAATCTTAGACATAGAAGAAGCACCATAGTGGAAGGACAACAAGGAATCGGTGTTGTCCAACAACAAAATGGAAATGCTATTATGCCAAATGGAGGACACCGAACCAGTGATGAAGCAATTGTCGTATATGGAGATGTCCAGAAGTAGCACCAAGCTATTGTCGTCGTTAGTCCAGCCACCAAATTTAGAATTGAAGAGTTTGTCTAGCCATTTGAAATACATCTTTTTAGGTGAGCAAGACACGTTACCTGTTATAGTTTCTAATAAACTTACTATTTTGCAGGAAAATCAGCTAATTCACGTGCTAAGGGAGCACAAGGAAGATTTCAGTTAGACAGTGGCCGACTTAAAGGGTATTAGTCCCACCATTTGTATACACCAAATTTTGATGGAAGATGAAGCGAAGGAGGTAAGGCAACCCCAACGTCGTCTTAATCCACCCATGATGGAAGTGGTGAAGAAAGAAACTTTGAAGCTTCTTAATGTTGGCATCATTTATCCAATTTCGGATAACAATTGGGTAAGTCCGGTCTAGGTAGTTCAGAAGAAAATTGGGGTAACTGTGGTCAAAAATAGCAATGATGAGTTAATACCAACTCATGTTCAAAATGGTTGGAGAGTATGCATAGATTATAAGAAGATAAATTCGGTAACTCGAAAAAAAACATTTTTCGCTTCCATTTATTGATCAAATGCTTGAAAGACTTACAGGTAAATCTCACTATTGCTGTTTAGATGGTTATTCAGGGTATCACCAGATTTTGGTTGCACCTAAAGACTAAGAGAAAATGACCTTCACATGTCCATTCGACACCTTTGCTTACCGAAGAATGTCATTTAGGTTGTGTAATGCACCATCAACATTTCAAAGGTGTATGGTAAGTATTTTCTCTAATCTTGTGGAGAATTACATGAAAATTTTTATGGAGGATTTCACGGTTTATGGAGAGTCTTTTGAAACATGCATTATAAATCTTGAAAAAGTGCTTAAACGTTGCATTGAAACTAATTTGGTTTTAAATTATGAAAAAGTGTCATTTCATAGTTGATCTAGGCATAATTTTAGGTCATACTGTCTCTTCTAAGGGAATTGAAGTCGATAGGGATAAGATAGATGTTATTTGATATTTATCTTACCCCGTGACTGTGCGAAAAGTTCGTTCTTTTCTTGATCACGCAGGATTTTATCGACAATTTATCAAGGATTTTTCAAAGATTGCACAACCTATGTGTAGACTACTCCAAGAAGAAGTGAAGTTTGATTTTGATGAGCTATGCTAGATTGCATTTGATGAACTCAAGGAATGACTTACTACAACTCCGATTATTTAGCCACCGAAATGGGACATGCCATTCGAGCTAATGTACGATGTTTCGGATCATGCAGTTGGAGTCGTGCTGGGCCAACAAGTGGACAAGGTACCTCATGTTTGACACTAATGATGACTAGAAGAATTATTCCATGATGAAGAAAGAGCTGTAGTCTTTAGGTTGGAGAAGTTTCGGTCAGACCTGTTGGGCATGAAAGGATCATTTATTCAGACCATACATCTTTGAAATATTTGGTGAATAAGAAAGAAGCCAAGATGAGATTGATTCGATGGATTTTACTTCTTCAAGAATTTGATTTGGAAATCCGCGACAAGAAAGGTGCTGAAAATTTGGTGGCTGATCATCTAAGCAGGATCACTCCGACTATTACATCTGATATTCTTCACGACAAATTTTCAGAAGAAAGTCTTTTCAATTTAATAGGTAATTCCATAGTATGCTGACATAGTAAACTTTTTGGTGACTAAGTCTCTACCTAGTGATTTATATAGAGCTGAAAAAGATAAAATTAAGCGAGAGGTTAAATATTACATTTGGGATGAACCTCATCTTTGGAAATTTTCTTCTAATCAAATTGTTAGAAGATGTGTTACAGTGATGAAATTCCTTCCATATTAAATTTTTGTTGTTCATCTGTGTGTGGGGGACACTTTGGTCCCAAAAGAACCGCTCGAAAAATTCTTGAATGTGGACTATTTTGGCCTAAGTTGTTTTATGAAACTTACATGTTTTGCAAGTCTTGCAATCATTGTCAAAGAACAGGTAGCTTGGGATCGAGATATCAAATTCCACTCATTAACATCCTGGTATGTAAGATTTTTGATGTTTGGGGAATATACTTTATGAGTCCTTTTCTTTCTTCCTTTGGTAAGAATTAGATTTTGCTTGCCGTGGATTACGTTTCGAAATGGGTTGAAGCTAAGGCTACTTTCTTTGATGATGCTAAAACTATTATAGATTTTGTTAAATCTAACATTTTTGTCAAGTTCGGAATCCTCAAGCTATCATTAGCAATCGAGGGACCCATTTTTACAACAAGATTTTTGAGACTTTGATGAAAAGATGTGGTGTCACACACCGGGTTTCTACAACCTATCATCCGCAAACAAGTGGACAAGCTGAAGTGTCCAATAGGGAGATCAAATCTATGCTAGAAAAAGTGGTGAATCCAAACAAAAAGATTGGAGCTTACGATTGGACGATGCCTTGTGGGCATACCGAACTACTTATAAAATTCCAATAGGCATGTCTTCATACAGGTTAGTTTTCGATAAGCCTTGTCATTTACTTGTGGAAATAGAGCATAAAGCTTATTGGGCTATGAAGCAGTTGAACATGGATCAGGTAGATGTTAGTAATAATAGGAAGTTGCAATTGTAAGAGTTAGAAGAGATTCGTAATGAAGCATGTGAAAATGCTAAAATTTATAAGGAAAAAACTAAAGCTTTTCCTGATAAAATGATTTCTCGGAAACAATTTTCAATAAGACAACAAGTTCTTCTTTATCATTCAAAGTTTAAGTTATTTCCAGGAAAATTACAATCTTGTTGGCTTAGACCATTTATTGTTAATAACATTTTTCTCATGGTGTGGTAGAAATTCAAGGTTTGGATACTTCTAAGATATTTAAAGTTAATGGACACCACCTGAAACCATACTATGAGAACTCTTCAGTTGAGTGCATGGAAGAAATAGAGTTGGTATCCCCAACCTATCTCTAATTAGGTAAGTAATGAAACATGTCCAGCTAAAGACTTAAAATAAGCACATTTGGGCAACCCGAAAAATTTTCAGGTTTGTTTATTCTTCTTATTTTTCAGCCATTTTCATTTTAATTTTTATTAGGTTTGTTTTATTTATGAATTCAATTTTAAGTAATTTAGCATTTTGAATTTTTCTTTTTTTGCAATTTTTATTATTTTGTCTATTTAAAAAAAATAGAAAACGAAAATTTTTCTCTTACCGCCGCTCCCACCATTTTACCACCTATCTTTTTCCTTATTCTTTTACTCATTTCTTCTTCTTTTACTCATTGAAAGTCTTACACCATTCTGTGAAATTGTGAATACCCACCTCAATTTCAAACAACACCCACTCTTTTAATTTTTCATTCACCATAACCCACCTAGCCCTAATCACGATTTTGTAGTTTCATGTTCTCTCTTTTGCAATTTTAGGATTGCATTTTCACGAAGTTTGGAATAATGCCAAGGAGGAAGAGTGAATCCTGAAGGTTGGCCTCACCAATCATGTCTTTTAGTGACATTTCATCTCCACTGCAACCCACCATAACCACACCCACTGCCGCAGTACCCACTCAAGCCACACCACCAGTTTCAGCTACCACACCAGGACCATCCACCTGAAATAGAATAAGGAAAGGGAAGAAAGTTGAAAACCACAACCATTGGAGTACACGAAGTGGTGGATTCACCTCTTTTCAGCTCCTGGAGGATACGAAGCGTTTTCAACAATTCAGTCATAGGAAAATCTATCCTTGTAAGTGTATTCTTTTCGATACTCTTGAAGCATTATAAGTCCATGATTCCTTTGCACAAATGATGGGTCCTATTTGTTGGAGTGTGTTTGCTAGAATTACTTGTCTTGCTTGAATTGACAAGGGAATTTTACAGCACATTTTAATTTAACTCTCATAATAAGTTTGATGTGTCTACAGAAGGAATTGTGGACTTTCGACTGATAGGAAAAGAGTTTGCTTTATCGATTGCTGATTTTAATATGGCTATGGGATTTGTTTCAGCCGATGAAATTAAAAATGAGCTGTTTATCAATTCTAGATGTGATTATCATGAGGATTTTAATGTATCAGAATTGTGGATCTAATGGTATGTTGATCCTAATCCTTATAATGCTAGTGTTTCTAAGAGTTCGTTTTTTAGAAATCCTGTTTTTTAAATTATTCATCGACTTTTAGTATACAATTTTTTAGGGCGTTAGGATTCTGCAGGGACATTGTCTAAAGTGGAATTTTATTTTTTGTGGTGTATGGATAGACACATTCCTGTTAATTTGGGTTTTTGGTTTCTAACACAATTTCAATCTGTGTTAAATAAGAAATCTAAACCTTTGATTCTCTGTAACATCCTGTCCCAATATGAAGGGTTAGGACCCGAAATCTTGGTACATGTGAGCTAAAAAGGAAATTAAGACAATGCATTTTCTTGTTCAT